>JASDDO010000150.1:4377484-4485122 GCA_030015575.1 Agapanthus africanus | reverse complement strand
TGCGCTGCGCGCCACGTGTCAAAAGCAGACACGTCAGCGCCAGGAGCACTGCGCCCTAAACAGCGCACCCCAACCAGAGCAAAGCTTTGTTTCAAAATTCAAATTTTAAAAATTGAAGCAACGCTTCAGATCCCGTGCGCTGCGCGCCACGTGTCAAAAGCAGAAACGCCAGCGCCAGGAGCGCTGCGCCCTAGGCAGCACGCCCCAATCAGAGCAAAGCTCTGTTTCAAAATTCAAATTTTAAAAGTTGAAGTAACGCTTCAGATCTAGCGCTCTGCGCTGCGCGCCACGTGTCAAACACAGACGCGCTAGCGCAATTGCGCTGCGCTCTGCGCTGCGCGCCACGTGTCAAACGTAGGTGCGCTAGCACCAAGTGCGCCAGCGCTGGAATTAAAGAAGTTCCCCACCGTTAGATCAAAAGATCTAATAATAAATTATTAATTAATCAGAATTAAAATTTTGTTATGGAAAGATTTTTCAACCTTATTAAAACAAAAAGATTATCTTCTGTAAAACAAAACCCTTGGGATCAAAGATCCAACGGTGAGAAATATTCCCAAATCAATTAGAGAAAGATTTCTTCAACCGATTTAACAAATCAATTGGCCTTATATAAACGGCCCAAGACTTCAAGTCTCATAAAAAAACCCTCTGCAAACTTTGAGAAAAACTCAAAGAGAAAGAAAGGCAAGCCTTTAGAAAAAAGAAGATCATTTCTTCATCTTTAAAGGTAAAAAATTAATTCTTGAACAACAGAGATGAAATCATCTCGTAAAAAGAAAAAATGTCTTCTAAAAAGATCTTAGATCTATAAAAAAAGACCAAGGTATTTGATTAAAAAAAAGATCAAAAGACCTAATTATAAAAATATATAAAAAGAAGTATTTTTATTTCACAGATCTTCTGATCTATAAAGGCAGAGCCTTTTAATAAAAAAAAGAACTGTTGTTCTTGGATCTTGAGGCAAGGCCTTCTTTGAAGAACATAAACTTGCTCTTTGATCTTAAAATTGATCAAATGCGCTTTGCGCTATTAGACAGTGCCTTGCACTCATGAACTGCGCCTTTGCGCTCCTTGGACTGGCGCTCAGCTCCAAAACATGCCCTGTGTTAAGCATAGACACGATCTGCGCTTTGCGCTCCTGAAAACAGCGCACGGCGCTCTTGGGTTGGCGCTCAGCGCCAAGCGCGCCACGTGTCACTCACTGGCGCACCCATAAATTGACGCAGCGTGCTCATAAATTAAAGGCGCAGCGTGCTCATAAATTAAAAGCGCAGTGCACTAACAAACTCTCGCTTAGCGCGACACGTGTCCTTTTCGTGTGCACTAACCACCAGAAGCGCAATGTGCTCTTTGACTGGCGCAAAGCGCCTAGTGCGCCACATGGCGCGCTGTCAGAACATACTTTGTTCTGATAAATGCTATGCATTCAATATAAGACAAAAAATGTCAGAGCCCAATACTTAGCATTATTAAAAGGGCTGAGCCTAAACAAAGGGCCCAACAGGCAGAACAAAAATAAAATGTTAAACATTTTTAACTGGACTTAACCCAATTTTGGCCATAAGTCCTTAATTTAAATTGAACTGAGCTCATCTGCTCTTTCAATCAATTTACACCCGGTTCGAGGGTACATCTCTTTACTCCTCTGATATTTGTCGTTATAATCCTTCAACGTCGTCAGAGAGGTGACGGGTCCCGACAACCACACATTACTACAGACTGTGGGGTCCTTAAACTCATGGACTATGATGTACTTAACCTCGACCGTGATGTCTTAAAACTAATATTGGACTGTGGAGTCCTTAAATCCACGGGCTATGATGTCCTTAATCTCGACCGTGATGTCTTAAAACTAACGTCGGACTGTGGAGTCCTTAAATCCATGGGCTATGATGTCCTTAACCTCGACCGTGATGTCTTAAAACTAACACCGGACTGTGAAGTCCTTAAACTCATGGACTATGATATCCTTAACCTTGACCGTGATGTCTTAAAACTAACAACGGACCGTAATGTCCTTAAACTAATTATCGACCGCAATGTCATTAAACTAAATAATAGAGCCTAATTTCTCTCTTGTCGGATCTAAACGATCCCATTAAGTTGATCTTAGTCTAGAATTAGACTAACGTGTCCTTAACAAACGTTTAAATTGATCTTAGCCTCAAATAAGGCTAACGTATCCATAAACACAAACCCCCCAAACCTAAATCTAAGAAAGATACGGATTTGGACTAGTCCACGCCCTACGGGCGACAACATAACTTAGTCTCTGTATACAATCCACGGGCAACCAAATACAAAACAAACATCCACGAGACGAAGTGACCATATGGAGAAGGAGAAAGTGGTTACTGCGATGCGGTAGCGTAATTAACTATAGGGGCTTGCGCCTGCAGGGAAGAGCGTCCCCACAATCAAAAACCCCTCAAACGAGGGGGAATCTGACGAAGTCTGCTACATCGGTCGCATCTGTCTAAATCTTCGATACACGGTGCCATAAATCAACTTGGCATCTTCGGTGAGGTGGACGGATAGCACCAATTAGCATCTGCCCCCAGATTCAGACAAGACGTCCAATCTTCCCGGCTTCCGGCGGTGAACATCCATATACATACATACATACATACATACATATACACCCATATCATAACACGTGTGAGTGTGAGTGTGTATGTGTGCGAAAATATAAACTAACGGGTCTCGACTATAGAAAAAAGACTAAGGATAAGCACTTCCTATAAGTATGTCTATTCTAACCTAGAGACTTCTACAGCCCTACTTGCTAAGTATCTGTATCTCATATTAACAAATATATAATAATATACGCATCATAATTTATGAATTGCGGGGGTTCTATATGCCATTCACCCGACTTCCCCCCGTAGATTTATACATCTACTCACCTTCGATCCTCGCTTGCCGAAGTCGATGACGTCTTGCTCTTCCTATCGTCACGAAGTCCACGCGAAGGTACCTACAATTCAAACGCGTCATATCGTAAACAAGAATCAACACGAGAAAACCGAAACGGAATACGAAGTGCACATAGGTTCGAACCTATAGCCTATGCATGTAAAAAACAACCAAATAACCCTCGTCGTTGACGTACAAACGCCCAACGACCAAATCCAAGTTCAAATACCAAAAACCAAGTTTTAGAAATCGGAAAAACATTAACAAAATCAACTCAAAATGCTCCAAGATTTTTGCTCAAGTATACTGGGACAAATCTAACAATACAGAAGCTAGGTTATAAGGTAAGTGAGTTACAGGCCAAACCCCTACACCAATGCTCAAAATTGGCCCGGTGAGATTACAATTTTGACCGGTGTCGCCGGCCCAAGTAAAGAATTTTAGTCTCGAACTTCAGTGGTGGCCTTCTAGGGGTCTATCTAAGTTAGCTAAGTTATTTGTTTTTCTTAGAAATATCCTAAGTTGCTCCAGAATCCCTGTAGTCCTAAAAAATCTACAAAACCGACACGGGAAAATTCTAAGATCGGGTATTGCTTTCTATTCTCTGGTCTAGGCCAATAAATATCACTAAGGTCGTGTAAAACACTCACTATAACTCAAATACACATTTACAATTCATAAAATCCACTAACCCTCATCTAGGAAAATTCTAATATCACCAAACCATATCGATTTAACTCTAAACTACTAAAGTACATTAGAAACACTAAAATTTTAACCAAAAGTGTAGGAATATATCTCATTTGAAAACTCAAAAATTTTCTTGAGTTGCCTAAGTTTTTAGAATCTTCACTTGAAGCATCCAAAGGTTTTGTAGTGATCTTAAGATCAAATTTTGTGAAGGAAGTTGAGGTTTTTTGGTTTAGATTTGGAGTGGTTTGTGGTGGGATAGGAGGTGGAGGGAGGTGATGAAGGAAGAAGAAAAGAAATAAAGAAGGAAGAGGTAATGAGAAATGGAGCTATAGTGGTGAGAAGACCTCTCTCTCTCCCCCCCTCTCTCTCACCTAGCCTATACCTCCTTGTCCCCCTCATACAAATATCTTCCCTTTTTCTTTTTCTTTTATTTTTTTAAAACAAAGTCCAAAACCACAAAATCACAAATGAAACCATGGTTTAAATAAAATGTAACAAGCATTTGCAACATGCTTTGTTGCATGCCATGCATATAAACATAATTAATGTATATTAGTAAATATTAATCAAGTTTAGTATTAATATTGTATGCAAATAATTATTTAATAATCTATAAATGCTCAATTCATATAATTTCTTTCAAAATCAATAATTCATATAAATTTTCCAATTATTCATCAAACTATAAGTATATAATCATATTATTTCGTAAAAACCAATTTCCATACTTTATATAATATCCAAAAATTTATTATTTAAATTATTTAAATTCCGAAAATAATATTTATTTTTCGTGAAATCTTACAATCTTCACTCCTTAAATAAATTCAGTCACCGAATTTAAATTTAAACCCCAAATACAAAAATATTTCAGCAAAACCATCAAGCCGTTGGGGCTCCGAAATTATGAGTACATAAAACATGTCATAGTGTAATGCATGTGTATGAAAAAAAGTGTAAAACTCAAAATCAAAACTTTGTCAAACGTCATGCCATCCTGGAAGTTATGTGGAAACACTATTGTCAAAAACCATTATGAAAATCACATATGATATAATTAGGAGTATAACGTATGTATATTACGCATCTCATGAAATCATGGAAACAATTGAATAATAGTGCATGCTAAATCCTTTTCAAATCGCCGTGCGATGCGCAATTCCCGGCACAAGTAGCGGACATGCATTTATAAGGAATGTATATATATATATATATATATATATATATATATATATATATATATATATATATATGAGAATAATGGAGGAAAGAGGCCATAGGAGGGGATTTCCTCCTATGGCGTGGAAAAAATACATCCTCCACCAATTTTTCCGACGATCGGCACCCATCATCATCATCGTTATCATTTAAGATGTGCGTAAACCAAATTTCTTGTGAATCCACAACTTTTTCACCGTTGATTTAGTGGGTTTAAAATTAACGGTTTACCAACAATAGAACTTTTTATATTGCTAAATCAACGGTGAAAAAGTTGCAGAATCATATGAAATTTGGTGTACCCACATCTTAGATGATAACGATGAAGATGATGGGGGCCGATCGTCGAAAAAATTGGTGGAGGTGGTATTTTTTCCACGCCATAGGAGGAAATTTTCTCCTATGGCATCTTTTCTCCATTATTCTCTCTCTCTCTCTCTCTATATATATATATATATATATATATATCATCTATTTTAAAGGTATGTCTCGCATTTTGAAAATAATTTAGAAGGGTTTTCTTAGTAAAGTTTTCATTTCACTCACGGAAACGTAGAAAAATATGGAGACTATAGCTTCTTTTTGTAAATCCCTTCCGTAAATATCGATACATGCAAAAATACTCAGATACTGTTCTTAGACCAGTCATGTTCGGTTACTAAACTGTATAGTATATGTTGTAAAGACATGATGCTCGAAATGAAATCGATCTCAAATAAGGTATATAAAAAGCCACGTGCGTCTAGTACGCACAGAAATCGAAATCAAATACAGCTTCTACGAATAGACACAGAAACAAAACTAGGTGCAAATGGTGTGCACGATAGCATCTATCAAGTGCAACGAGTGTGCCTGAAAATAATACCGGGTGTATCTAATGTGCACGAAGAATCTCGATCAAGTGCATCTGGTGTGTACAAAATCATATCTAGTGCGCCAAGTATGCGCAAGAATCCTAATCAGAAAACATAAATCCAGTGCACTAGGGTGTATGAAAACGAATATCGAGTATCAAAATCGAAATCAATGGTATACGACATATACCAAATCAAAATCAAGCATACCATGGTATATGAACACATAAACGTGTGCGCTGCGTGCACAAAACATAAATCAAAATCATATGCATGCTATATATGCGAAATCAAATCAAGTGCAGACGGGTATGCACAAAACGAAAATCAGTACAACTGATATATAAAAATGTGAATCAAGTGCAACTGTGATGCACATAGAAAATATCAATCATAAAACAAATCGTCAAAATACCGAAATCAAAACGACGAAAACGTGATATCCGAATCACCCAGTCGTATATCATAAAAACTAACATCGAGGTGCCCCTCTTTCAATGTCGAAAGGTGCCGGTGCATCCAAGGGTGGCAGAGCAAGCATATCCACTTGCCTCTTACCCATGGTCTGACGTTCTCTATTCATCCTTATTTCTCTCTGCGGACTACCAGTTATATAACTTCTCGGCTCGACAACCCTATTCGGAGTAATAACGGAAACAGTTCCATTCTAGCGCTTTTCTGAAGATCTCCTAACCAATTAACATGGTCACTCATGACGTATCGCGTCAATGATAGCAACCACTGGCCCACCGAGTATGTGTGATACATCTGATCCTGGGTCCAAGTTTTATCGTATAGTATTTCAGAAAGATCCTGTCAGGGTCTTGTAATACCCTAGTTCTTTTATACCTATTTTAGTTCATGTATTTCTTTATTTATGGCAGTTTCTTGGTTTACTGAATTTTAGACCCGACCCGGGCATATTTTGGATTATATTTGTATTTACCAGAATGTCAAATTTTATTTATATAATATTAATTTTATAAATTAATACAAATTAAAATTTAATTAACAAATAATTTTTTTTAAAATTTAAATCTAAACTAATTTCCTAAGAAACTAACAACCCTTTTCTCTCTCTCTCTCCTCTGCATATATATATTTATATATATTTTATTTATTTAATATTTTTCTTTCCTTATTTAATACACAGCATCTTCTTCTTACTTCTTCTTCTTCTTCTTTCTTCTTTATTTTTCTTGATCTTGTTTCTTGATTCCGGTGATCACCGCCGGAGCCGTGCTCGTCACTGACGATCCGAGTGATCCAGTGAGCGTACCTGACTTGCGTGATCACCCTCGTGCATTGTTTGGAACTGTTCCGTGTACCGTACGCGCGTCATGATATTTCGCCGACAAAGGACGTTCCGTACACATCCATTCTTGTTCCGTCTAGGCAAGTTAATCTTGTTACATGCTATATAACTCATTATATACGTATTTAAATAAATATCACACATGTATTTTGAATCAAGCATCCCATGTTTCATATTACAGCCTTTCGACGTTCCGTTTACAATTTTATAGTGCATTTCAGATTTAGAGCATGCAAACCAATCTTAATTACATACTACATTACTTTAGATGCATATATTTTAACAAATGGAATACCTGTATTTAAAATTATGCATCCCATGTTTAGTTTTATAACTTTTCGATATTCCGTTTGCATCCATTCATATCATTTCAGATCTAGGTCATGAAAACTTATCTTGTTACATACTTTACTATCATATACTGCATCAAATTGAATAGTTACATTTCATATTGCTTAGTTATATGTTCTGTACTTGTTAGTTGATCATTTTACGATTATGTGATACTCGTTTGCATCCATATCATTTAAAATATAAATCGTCGTAATATTTCTTATAATTAACTTTAATTAGTTTATAATCTGCATTTTATAATGTTATACATTTGAAAATATTATAGTTTACACATGAAACGTCGTTGAAAAGCGGATACGACAAATCTGAAATTTACTGTATGCCTTACCTTATAAAATTCATTCTAAATCATAGAAAAATCATTAGTATACGTCCTTTACTTCGTTAAGAAGCTAATTCAGAATAATATAACTCTATAAAATATTTACTTGCAAAATAAATTGTTTAAATAATGTAAATGCAAATGAAAATATCTCTAAACTGCTGTCCAGGGAAATTCCAGCAGCAAACTTTCAATTTAGAATGTTCATAACTTTTTGTAGGAACAACCTGAGATGCTTATACTTATAAAAATGCAAACCTTATTGAATTATATTTGTTTTGGTATAAGACATGTCCCTTCTGGAGAACGTTTGTTATTTTTAAGTTATTTTACAAATCAGGGTGACGCTAAATTTTTGAATGGAACTTTCTTGTGCATGGTTAATCAATACCACTTTTATAGTTATTAATCGGTTTGAATATGTTATCCATGTTAATATTGTTATATCAATATCTATTTAATAAATAATAGTGCTTGTGTTTTAATATTCAGCAAATTTTACCGATTTACAGTTTTATAGTATCCGTCTGCATCCGTACGGTTTATTACATATCTAGTTGCACGCCGAGACCATATTATTTCATGTTACCGTTGTATTAGTGCACCATGCTCGATAATTGTGCATCCTACACAGTCATGATGTAACCCCTGACAAAATATTTTTGCATCCATGCTTTACCGTGCATCCGTACTTGCTACAGTTTTAGTATGAACATCCGCTTGACACATGTGCACTACCTGTCATGACCTGATATACCACTGCTTGACTTGATACCTGATACACCACTAGTTGACATGACTTGATACATGTACACTACCTGACATGACCTGATATATCACTACTTGATATGTTACCTGATCTTGTTACTAATGCCGACAATCTTAACATGTTGTCCCTATGGACATTTCCAGTTGTCTATACAGACAAACCTGTTCCTGCTTGATCATGTGTTGGCATTAGTCACAGATTTATAAATTCCTGACTTACACACACGACTTGGGGGTATGGAGAAATCAAGAATGTAGCTGAACGTAACTCAAAGGGCTATTATATCATTTTACCGTGGTCCCATGGGGAATGAACGGGATATAGACTCACAGTCTATTACATCATTTTACCATGGTCCCGTAGGGAATGAACGGGGCATAGACCGATGGGTTACAATGAAGATTGCATTAATTGATTTCAAATGACTTTAGAGTAGTTAACCCTATAGTACAGTTTAGACTACTCATCGCACTTCACCTGTTTATATCCGGTTCACTGATATATATTCATGTTACTGTTTACCAATTACTGATGACTTGTTACTGTTCATACTTCACGCCTGCATATCTCGTTATATCCTGCTTGCGTAACATTATTGATATTATGACGCACCGACGTCTGGGTTTTGCATGGCCCAGATCTATTATAATCATCGCAGGAAATCCAGGAGTATATTGATTCACAGGCCGAGCAGTGAGGACCTGTTATTAGTTTAGTTTAGTTTTCTTTCGGTATTTTCATTTCTGATGTGAGCCCGCATTATGGGACGTACATTCCAGTTTATTATTGTATTGGTTCTTTTAGCTTCCGCATTATTTTATTTCATGATTCGTTTATTCTGGCTTATGGACATGTACTAGATAGTTTATTTTATTTCTACTGTTCTTGATATCTTATAGACAGCCGTAATGTGACTGTGGAGGGATGTTTCCTAGCCGCAGGTAGCATAGTTGGCTCTGTCACGTGCCGATCTTAGCGCACTCTGGGAAGCGGGGCGTGACAGGATTTGTTTGTTATCAGAGCCATATGATTTAGGTTAATCGATTTTGATTCTTTTGTAGTTGGGCATTGGACCCAATACATGAATCAGAAAATCCGTGATTAGGAACATGTCATGCCATATTGTTATCGTAATTCTTGAATCATATCTTTCTCTTAACCCCTGTCCTGATGATATGCAAACAACTTTGCATCTCGAGTTGAAATTCTTTTGGTTCTCTATTGTTCCTTCTGCCCTATTCCTTTGATTCTGATATTAGGATTTGGGCGACTTGAACGGAGTTATGTAATTGTAACTATGAACTGCAGTATGGTTACAATGCGGTACTCTATTTAAGTAATTTGGAGTCCTATTCTTGATTCACTTCCTTATTTCATGGTCGTTATATTGCCTTGCTTCTCTTTCTTTCCGGTTCATGTTTATCGCAAGCTTGAATCCTGTTTACCGTGCTTATCTTCTTCAGTATCTTGGCTTGAGATGAAGTTGTTTCAGGTATCCTACTTGTTCATATTTTTCCTGCATTAGAATTATTTGATTCTGGTGTATCCCGTTGTTATTTGATGTTGTCTTGTGAATGAATTTTCTCTGTACTTTCCACGCTCATATTGATTGTAGGGCAAAGAAAGTGATTTTCCAGATTCCCGGACATCCAGAGTTTGTTATTACTGGAGGTAGCAGTTCTGTCGGGCCAGTCGAGTTTAGGGCTAAGCCGACAAACAATGTTTTTTCTTCGATGGAAGTTGACAAGGAGGAAGCGCCAGCTGTAAATCGAGAGTTCATGGACGTGTTCGAGAATATCTCGGGTTTACCTCCAAAACGAGATGTGGAGTTCGCGATCGATCTTGTTCCTAGTGCAGCGCCAATCTCAAAGGCGTACTATCCGATGGCACCAGTAGAGTTGGAAGAAGTTAAGAAGCAGCTTACCGAATTGCAAGATAAGGGTTGGATTCGCAGTAGCAATTCACCTTGGGGAGCTCCTGTTCTTCTAGTAAAGAAGAAGGATGGAATAAGGAGGATGTGCATCGATTATCGAGAATTAAACAGGGTGACTATTAAGAACAAGTACCCGATCCCTCGCATTTGAGAATTGTTCGAGCAGCTTAGTGGTGCGAGGGTATTCTCAAAGCTGGATTTACGGTACGAATATCATCAAGTTCGAGTTAAATCAGAGGATATTTCCAAAACTACGTTCCGAACTCGATATGGACATTACGAGTAGTTAGTGATGCCATTCGGAGTCATGAATGCACCGGTGATTTTATGGACTTGATGAACCGAATATTTTCTCCGTTCTTGGACTAGTTTATAGTGGTGTTCATCGATGATATTCTGGTCTACTCGAGGAGTATTGAAGAGCATGCAGAACACTTGAAGATCGCACTGCAGATACTGAGGCAAGAAAGAGTATATGCAAAGATGAGTAAGTGTGAGTTTTGGCTTGAAGAAGTGAAGTTTTTGGGGCATGTCGTATCCGGAGATGGAATCGCCGTTGATCCTGAGAAGATTGCAGTAGTTCAAGATTGGCCGATTCCGAAGAACGTAGCAGAGATCAGAAGTTTTCTTAGACTTGCCGGGTATTGCAGAAGATTCATGGAGAATTTTGCCCGTTTGGCCGAGCTTTCGATCAAGCTTACGCGTAAGGAAGTACCGTTCGTATGGACGGATAAGTGTGCATCAGTTTTTGAGGTGTTGAAGCAAAAATTGATAACCGCTCATATTTTGACCGTACCAGATAGTTCCAGAGGATTGGTGATTCACAGCGACGCATATGGGAAAGGTTTGGGATGTGTTTTGGTGTAGCATGGGAAAGTTATATCCTATGCATCGAGACAGTTGAAGTCCCATGAGAAGAATTACCCAACTCTTGATTTGGAGCTCGCAGCAGTGATTTTCGCTTTGAAGATTTGGAGACACTAGTTACTGGGTGAAAGGGTCGAAGTATTCACCGATCACAGAAGACTAAAGTATGTGTTCATGTAGAAAGAGCTTAACATGAGGCAGTGTAGATGGTTGGAGCTGATGGCTGACTCCTTGGACTAGCGCTCAGCGCCAAAACATGCCCCGTGTCAAGCATAAACACGATCAGCGCTTTGCGCTCCTGAAAACGGCGCACGGCGCTCTTGGGTTGGCGCTCAGCGCCAAGCGTGCCACGTGTCACTCACTGGCGTACCCATAAATTGGCGCAGCGCGCTCATAAATTAAAAGTGCAGTGCGCTAACAAACTATCGCTTAGCGCGACACGTGTCCTCCTCGTGTGCGCTAACCGCCAGAAGCGCAATGTGCTCTTTGACTGGCGCAAAGCGCCTAGTGCGCCACGTGGCGCGCTGTCAGAACATACTTTGTTCTGATTAATGCTATGCGTTCAATATAAGACAAAAAATGTCAGAGCCCAATACTTAGCATTATTAAAAAGGCTGAGCCCAAACAAAGGGCCCAACAGGCAGAACAAAAATAAAATGTTAAACATTTTTAACTGGACTTAACCCAATTTTGGCCATAAGTCCTCAATTTAAATTGAACTGAGCTCATCTGCTTTTTCAATCAATTTACACCCGGTTCGAGGGTACATCTCTTTACTCCTCTGATATCTGTCGTTATAATCCTTCAACGTCGTCAAAGAGGTGACGGGTCCCGACAACCACACATTACTACAGACTGTGGGGTCCTTAAACTCATGGACTATGTGTTCTTAACCTCGACCGTGATGTCTTAAAACTAATATTGGACTGTGGAGACCTTAAATCCACGGGCTATGATATCCTTAATCTCGACCGTGATGTCTTAAAACTAACGTCGGACTGTGGAGTCCTTAAATCCATGGACTATGATGTCCTTAACCTCTACCGTGATGTCTTAAAACTAACACCAGACTGTGAAGTCCTTAAACTCACGGACTATGATATCCTTAACCTTGACCGCGATGTCTTAAAACTAACAACGGACCGTAATGTCCTTAAACTAATTATCGACCGCAATGCCATTAAACTAAACAATAGAGCCCAATTGCTCTCTTATCGGATCTAGACGATCCTGTTAAGTTGATCTTAGTCTAGAATTAGACTAACGTGTCCTTAACAAACGTTTAAATTGATCTTATCCTCAAATAAGGCTAACGTATCTGTAAACACAAACCCCCCAAACCCAAATCTAAGAAAGATACGGATTTGGACTAGTCCACGCCCTACGGGCGACAACATAACTTACTCTCTGTATACAATCCACGGGCAACCAAATACAAAACAAACACTCACGAGACGAAGTGACCATATGGAGAAGGAGAAAGTGGTTACCGCGATGCGGTAGCGTAATTAACTGTAGGGGCTTGCGCCTGCAGGGAAGAGCGTCCCCACAATCAAAAACCTCCTCAAACGAGGGGGAATCTGACGAAGTCTGCTACATCGGCCGCATCCGTCTAAATCTTCGATACACGGTGCCATAAATCAACTTGGCATCTTCGGAGAGGTGGACGGATAGCACCAATTAGCATCTGCCCCCAGATTCAGACAAGACGTCCAATCTTCCCGGCTTCCGGCGTGAACATCCATATACATATATATATATACATACATACATATACACCCATATCATAACACGTGTGAGTGTGAGTGTGTATGTGTGCGAAAATATAAACTAACGGGTCTCGACTATAGAAAAAAGACTAAGGATAAGCACTTCCTATAAGTATGTCTATTCTAACCTAGAGACTTCTACAGCCCTACTTGCTAAGTATCTGTATTTCATATTAACAAATATATAATAATATATGCATCATAATTTATGAATTGCGGGGGTTCTATATGCCATTCACCCGACTTCCCCCCGTAGATTTATACATCTACTCACCTTCGATCCTCGCTTGCCGAAGTCGATGACATCTTACTCTTCTTTATCGTCACGAAGTCCACGCGAAGGTACCTACAATTCAAACACGTCATATCGTAAACAAGAATCAACACGAGAAAATCGAAACGGAATACGAAGTGCACATAGGTTAGAACCTATAGCCTATGCATGCAAAAACAACCAAATAACCCTCATCGTTGACGTACAAATGCCCAACGACCAAATCCAAGTTCAAATACCAAAAACCAAGTTTTAGAAATCGGAAAAAAAATACCAAAATCAACTCAAAATGCTCACAGATTTTTGCTCAAGTATACTGTGACAAATCTAACAATACAGAAGCTAGGTTATAAGGTAAGTGAGTTACAGGCCAAACCCCTCCACCAATGTTCAAAATTGGCCCGGTGAGATTACAATTTTGACCGGTGTCGCCGGCCCAAGGAAAGAATTTTAGTCTCAAACTTCAGTGGTGGCCTTCTAGGGGTCTATCTAAGTTAGATAAGTTATTTGTTTTTCTTAGAAATATCCCAAGTTGCTCCAGATTCCCTGTAGTCCTAAAAAATCTACAAAACCGACACGGGAAAATTCTAAGATCGGGTATTGCTTTCTATTCGCTGGTCTAGGCCAATAAATATCACTAAGGTCGTGTAAAACACTCACTATACCTCAAATACACATTTACAATTCATAAAATCCGCTAACCCTCATCTAGGAAAATTCTAATATCACCAAACCATATCGATTTAACTCTAAAATACTAAAGTACATTAGAAACACTAAAATTTTAACCAAAAGTGTAGGAATATATCTCATTTGAAAACTCAAGAATTTTCTTGAGTTGCCCAAAGTTTTCAGAATCTTCACTTGAAGCATTTAAAAGGTTTTGTAGTGATCTTAAGATCAAATTTTGTGAAGGAAGTTGAGGTTTTTGGTTTTGATTTGGAGTGGTTTGTGGTGGGATAGGAGGTGGAAGGAGGTGATGAAGGAAGAAGAAAAGAAATGATGAAGGAAGAGGTAATGAGAAATGGAGCTATGGTGGTGAGAAGACCCCTCTCTCTCCCCCTATCTCTCTCACCTAGCCTATACCTCCTTGTCCCCCTCATACAAATATCTTCCCCTTTTCTTTTTCTTTTATTTTTTTAAAACAAAGTCCAAAACCACAAAATCACAAATGAAACCATGGTTTAAATAAAATGTAACAAGCATTTGCAACATGCTTTGTTGCATGCCATGCATATAAACATAATTAATGTATATTAGTAAATATTAATCAAGTTTAGTATTAACATTGTATACAAATAATTATTTAATAATCTATAAATGCTCAATTCACATAATTCCTTTCAAAATCAATAATTCATATAAATTTTCCAATTATTCATCAAACTATAAGTATGTAATCACACTATTTCGTAAAAACCAATTTCCATACTTTATATAATATCCAAAAATTTATTATTTAAATTATTTAAATTCCGAAAATAATATTTATTTTTCCTGAAATCTTACAATCTTCACTCTTTAAATAAATTCGGTCACCGAATTTAAATTTAAACCCCAAATACAAAAATATTTCAGCAAAACCATCAAGCCGTTGGGGCTCCGAAATTATGAGTACATAAAACATATCATAGTGTAATGCATGTGTATGAAAAAAAGTGTAAAACTCAAAATCAAAACTTTGTCAAACGTCATGCCATCCGGGAAGTTAATGTGGAAACACTATTGTCAAAAATCATTATGAAAATCACATATGATATAATTAGGAGTATAACGTATGTATATTACGCATCTCATGAAATCGTGGAAATAATTGAATAATAGTGCATGCTAAATCCTTTTCAAATCGCCGTGCGATGCGCAATTCACGGCATAAGTTGCGGACATGCATTTATAAGGAATATATATATATATATATATATATATATATATATATATATATATATATATATATATATATATATATATATATATATATATATATCATCTGTTTTAAAGGTATGTCCCGCATTTTGAAAATAATTTAGAACGGTTTTCTTAGTAAAGTTTTCATTTCACTCACGGAAACGTAGAAAAATATGGAGACTATAGCTTCTTTTTTTAAATCCCTTCCGTAAATATCGATGCATGCAAAAATACTCAGATACTGTTCTTAGACCAGTCATGTTCGGTTACTAAACTGTATAGCATATGTTGTAAAGACATGATGCTCGAAATGAAATCGATCTCAAATAAGGTATATAAAAAGCCACATGCGTCTAGTGCGCACATAAATCGAAATCAAATACAGCTTCCACGAATAGACACAGAAACAAAACTAAGTGCAAATGGTGTGCACGATAGCATCTATCAAGTGCAACGAGTGTGCCTGAAAATAATACCGGGTGTATCTAATGTGCACGAAGAATCTCGATCAAGTGCATCTGGTGTGTACAAAATCATATTTAGTGCGCCAAGTATGCACAAGAATCCTAATCAGAAAACATAAATCCAGTGCACTAGGGTGCATGAAAACGAATATCGAGTATCAAAATCAAAATCAATGGTATACGACATATGCCAAATCAAAATCAAGCATACCATGGTATATGAACACGTAAACGTGTGCGCTGCGTGCACAAAACATAAATCAAAATCAAATGCATGCTATATATGCGAAATCAAATCAAGTGCAGACGGGTATGCACAAAACGAAAATCAGTACAACTGATATATAAAAATGCGAATCAAGTGCAACTGTGATGCACATAGAAAATATCAATCATAAAACAAATCGTCAAAATACCGAAATCAAAACGACGAAAACATGATATCCGAATCACCCAGTCGCATATCATAAAAACTAACATCGAGGTGCCCCTCTTTCAATATCGAAAGGTGCCGGTGCATCCAAGGGTGGCAGAGCAAGCATATCCACTTACCTCTTACCCATGGTCTGACGTTCTCTATTCTTAGATCCTTATTTCTCTCTACGGACTACCAGTTATATAACTTCTCGGCTCGACAACCCTATTCGGAGTAATAACGGAAACAGTTCCATTCTAGCACTTTTCTGAAGATCTCCTAACCAATTAACATGGTCACTCATGACGTATCGCGTCAATGATAGCAACCACTGGCCCACCGAGTGTGTGCGATACATCTGATCCTGGGTCCAAGTTCGTGTAGTATTTCAGAAAGATCATGTCAGGGTCTTGTAATACCCTAGTTCATTTATACCAATTTTAGTTCATGCATTTCTTTATTTATGCTAGTTTCTTAGTTTACTGAATTTTAGACCCGACCCGGGCATATTTTGGATTATATTTGTATTTACCAGAATGTCAAATTTTATTTATATAATATTAATTTTATAAATTGATACAAATTAAAATTTAGTTAACTAATAAATTTTTTTTAAATTTAAATCTAAACTAATTTCCTAACAAACTAACAACCCTTTTCTCTCTCTCTCTCCCCTCTGCATATATATATTTATATATTTTTTATTTATTTAATATTTTCCTTTCCTTATTTAATACACAGCCTCTTCTTCTTACTTCTTCTTCTTCTTCTTTATTTTTCTTGATCTTGTTTCTTGATTCCGGTGATCACCGCCAGAGCCATGCTCGTCACTGACAATCCGAGTGATCCAGTGAGCGTACCTGACTTGCGTGATCACCCTCGTGCATTGTTTAGAACCGTTCCGTGTACCGTGCGCGCGTCGTGATATTTCGCCGACGAAGGACGTTCCGTACACATCCATTCTTGTTCCGTCTAGGCAAGTTAATCTTGTTACATGCTATATAACTCATTATATACGTATTTAAATAAATATCACACATGTATTTTGAATCAAGCATCCCATGTTTCATATTTCAGCCTTTCGACGTTCCGTTTACATTTTTATAGTGCATTTCATATTTATAGCATGCAAACCAATCTTAATTACATGCTACATTACTTTAGATGCATCTATTTTAACAAATGGAATACCTGTATTTAAAACTATGCACCCTATGTTTAGTTTTATAACTTTTCGATATTCCGTTTGCATCCATTCATTTCATTTCAGATCTAGGTCATGAAAACTTATCTTGTTACATACTTTACTATCATATACTGCATCAAATTGAATAGTTATATTTCATATTGCTTAGTTATATGTTCCGCACTTGTTAGTTGATCATTTTACGATTATGTGATACTCGTTTGCATCCATATCATTTAAAATATAAATCGTCGTAATATTTCTTATTATTATCTTTAATTAGTTTATAATCTGCATTTTATAATGTTATACATTTGAAAATATTATAGTTTACACATGAAATGTCGTTGAAAAGCGGATACGACAATTCTGAAATTTACTGTATGCCACACCTTATAAAATTCATTCTAAATCATAGAAAAATCATTAGTATACGTCCTTTACTTCGTTAGGAAGCTAACTCAGAATAATATAACTCTATAAAATATTTACTTGCAAAATAAATTGTTTAAATAATGTAAATGCAAATGAAAATATCTCTAAACTATTGTCCAGGGAAATTCCAGCAGCAAACTTTCAATTTAGAATATTCATAACTTTTTGTAGGAACAACCTGAGATGCTTATACTTATAAAAATACAAACCTTATTGAATTATATTTGTTTTGGTATAAGACATGTCCCTTCTGGAGAACGTTTGTTATTTTAAAGCTATTTTACAAATCAGGGTGACGCTGAATTTTTGAATGGAACTTTATTGTGTATGGTTAATTAATACCACTTTTATAGTTATTAATCGGTTTGAATATGTTATCCATGTTAATATTATTATATCAATATCTATTTAATAAATAATAGTGCTTGTGTTTTAATATTCAGCAAATTTTACCGATTTACAGTTTTATAGTATCCGTCTGCATCCGTACGGTTTATTACATATCTAGTTGCATTCCGAGACCATATTATTTCATGTTACCGTTGTATTAGTGCACCATGCTCGATAATTGTGCATCCTACATAGTCATGATGTAACCCCTGACAAAATATTTGTTCATCCATGACAGTGCATCCGTACTTGCTACAGTTTTAGTATGAACATCCGCTTGACACATGTGCACTACCTGCCATGACCTGATATACCATTGCTTGACTTGATACCTGATACACCACTACTTGACATGACTTGATACATGTACACTACCTGACATGACCTGATATATCACAACTTGATATGTTACCTGATCTTGTTACTAATGCCGACAATCTTGACATGTTGTCCCTATGGACATTTCCAGTTGTCTATACAGACAAACCTGTTCCTGCTTGATCCTGTGTTGGCATTAGTCTCAGATTTATAAATTCCTGACTTACACACATGACTTGGGGGTATGGGAAATTCAAGAATGTAGCTGAACGTAACTCAAAGGGCTATTATATCATTTTACCGTGGTCCCATTGGGAATGAACGGGATATAGACTCACAGTCTATTACATCATTTTACCATGGTCCCGTGGGGAATGAACGGGGCATAGACCAATGGGTAACGATGAAGATTGCATTAGTTGATTTCAAATGACTTTAGAGTAGTTAACCCTATAGTACAATTTAGACTACTCACTGCACTTCACCTGTTTATATCCGGTTCACTGATATATATTCATGTTACTGTTTACCTATTACTGATGACTTGTTTCTGTTCATACTTCACGTCTGCATATCTCGTTATATCCTGCTTGCATAACATTATTGATATTATGACGCACTGACGTCTGGGTTTTGCATGGCCCAGATCTATTATCATTATCGCAGGAAATCTTGGAGTATATTAATTCACAGTCCGAGCAGTGAGGACCTGTTATTAGTTTAGTTTAGTTTTCTTTCAGTATTTTCATTTCTGATGTAAGCCCGCATTAAGGGACGTATATTCTAGTTTATTATTGTATTGGATCTTTTAGCTTCCGCATTATTTTATTTCATGATTCGTTTATTCTGGCTTATAGACATGTACTAGATAGTTTATTTTATTTCTACTGTTCTTGATATCTTATAGACAGCCTTAATGTGACTGTGGAGGGATGTTTCCTAGCCACAGATAGTATAGTTGGCTCTGTCACGTGCCGTTCTTAGCGCTCTCTGGGAAGCGGAGCATGACAGGATTTGTTTGGTATCAGAGCCATATGATTTAGGTTAATCGATTTTGATTCTTTTGTAGTTGGGCATTGGACCCAATACATGAATCAAAAAATCCGTGATTAGGAACATGTCCTGCCATATTGTTATCGTAATTCTTGAATCATATCTTTCTCTTAACCCCTGTCCTGACGATATGCAAACAACTTTGCATCTCGAGTTGAAATTCTTTTGGTTCTCTATTGTTTCTTCTGTCTTATTCCTTTGATTCTGATACTAGGATTTGGGCGACTTGAACGGAGTTATGTAATTGTAACTATGAATTGCAGTATGGTTACAATGCGGTACTCTATTTAAGTAATTTGGAGTCCTAGTCTTGATTCACTTCCTTATTTCATGGTCGTTATATTGCCTTGCTTCTCTTGCTTTCCAGTTCATGTTTATCGCAAGCTTGAATCCTGTTTACCGTGCTTATCTTCTTCAGTATCTTGGCTTGAGATGAAGTTGTTTCAGGTATCCTACTTGTTCATATTTTTCCTGCATTAGAATTATTCGATTATGGTGTATCCCGTTGTTATTTGATGTTGTCTTGTGAATGAATTTTCTCTGTACTTTCCACGCTCACATTGATTGTAGGGCAAAGAAAGTGATTTTCCAGATTCCCGGACATCCAGAGTTTGTTGTTGCTGGAGGTAGCAGTTCTGTCGGGCCAATCGAGTTTAGGGCTAAGCCGACAAACAATGTTTTTTCTTCGATGGAGTTGATAAGGAGGAAGCACCAGCTGTAATTCGAGAGTTCATGGACGTGTTCGAGAATATCTCGGGTTTACCTCCAAAACGAGATGTGGAGTTCGCGATCGATCTTGTTCCTGGTGCAGCGCCAATCTCAAAGGCATACTATCCGATGGCACCAGTGGAGTTGGAAGAAGTCAAGAAACAGCTTACCGAATTGCTAGAGAAGGGTTGGATTCGCAGCAGCAATTCATCTTGGGGAGCTCCTGTTCTTCTAGTAAAGAAGAAGGATGGAATATGGAGGATGTGCATCGATTATCGAGAATTAAACAGGGTGACTATTAAGAACAAGTACCCGATCCCTCGCATTTGAGAATTGTTCGAGCAGCTTAGTGGTGTGAGGGTATTCTCAAAGCTGGATTTGCGGTCTGAATATCATCAGGTCCGAGTTGAATCAGAGGATATTTGCAAAACTGCGTTTCGAACTCGATATGGACATTACGAGTAGTTAGTGATGCCATTCGGAGTAATGAATGCACCAGCGATTTTTATAGACTTGATGAACCGAATATTTTCACCGTTCTTGGACCAGTTTATAGTGGTGTTCATCGATGATATTCTGGTCTACTCGAGGAGCATTGAAGAGCATGCAGAACACTTGAAGATCGCACTGCAGATATTGAGGCAAGAAAGAGTATATGCGAAGATGAGTAAGTGTGAGTTATGGCTTGAAGAAGTGAAGTTTTTGGGGCATGTCATATCCGGAGATAGAATCGCCGTTGATCCTGAGAAGATTGCAGCAGTTCAAGATTGGCCGATTCCGAAGAACGTAGCAGAGATCAGAAGTTTTCTTGGACTTGCCGGGTATTGCAGAAGATTCATGGAGAATTTTGCTCGTTTGGCTGAGCCTTCGATCAAGCTTACGCGTAAGGAAGTACCGTTCGTATGGACGGATAAGTATGCATCAGTTTTTGAGGTGTTGAAGCAAAAATTGATAACCGCTCCTATTTTGACCGTACCAGATTGTTCCGGAGGATTGGTGATTCACAGCGACGCATCTGGGAAAGGTTTGGGATGTGTTTTGATGCAGCATGGGAAAGTTATAGCCTATGCATCGAGACAGTTGAAGACCCATGAGAAGAATTACCCAACTCATGATTTGGAGCTTGCAGCAGTGATTTTCGCTTTGAAGATTTGGAGACACTAGTTACTGGGTGAAAGTGTCGAAGTATTCACCGATCACAGAAGCCTAAAGTATGTGTTCATGTAGAAAGAGCTTAACATGAGGCAGTGTGGATGGTTGGAGCTGATGGCTGGCTAAGATCTTGATCTTAAGTACCATCCGGGGGAAGTTAATATTGTGTCGGATGCGCTTAGTCGGTTACCAGCAATTCGAATGTTGACTGCACAGAAGGAGCTTATCGAAGACTTTCGAAGATTCGAGTTGGAGATCTTGCTACCGCATTCTTAGGGACAGTTGATACAGCTGCAAGTACAGTCGTCGTTGATTGAGAATATTAAAGCAGTGTAGTCATAGGACCCAAGATTGCAGAAGTTTTAAGAACAGGTTGAAGCAGGACTTCGGACGGACTCGTTGATTCATGAAGATGGTTCGTTGCGATATGGTAGCCGTTTGTGTGTGCCGAAAAAAGACATTCGTGAAGAAGTTATGAAAGAGGCACACAGTTCCGCATATTCCGTACATCTAGGAGGCACGAAGATGTACCGTGATCTACGACAGCATTTATGGTAGGAAGGCATGAAAAGGGAGATTGCTCGCTTTGTAGCAAAGTGTTTGGTGTGTCAGCAAGTTAAGGCTGAACATCAAAGGGTTGCTAGTTTATTGCAACCACTTTCGATTCCTCAATGGAAATTGGTACATATAACCATGGATTTTGTGACAGCTTTATCGCGGAGTCCAAAGGGCAACAATGCAGTTTGGGTGATTGTTGATCGATTGACCAAGGCAGCTCACTTCATACCATTTCGAGTTTGTTAATCAACGTAAGCATTAGCAGAACGGTATATACAGAAGATTGTGAGATTGCATGGAATACCTGTGAGTATCGTGTCCGACCGTGACACCCGATTCTTATCGCACTTCTGGAGGAGTTTACAGGAAAGTTTGAGGACGCGATTGAAGTTTAGCATAACTTATCATCCTCAGACAGATGGCCAGTCGGAGAGAACAATCCAAACTCTTGAAGATATGTTGAGAGCTTGCATGTTGGACTTCAAGGGTTCGTAGGAGAATCGTCTACACTTGGTGGAGTTCTCTTACAATAACAGCTTTCAGGCGACTATTCAGATGGCTCCATTCGAAGTATTGTATGGTCGCAAGTGTCGCTCACCCGTTTGTTGGGATGATGTTGGAGAACGAAGATTGTTGGGACCGGATTTGATCGTGCAAATAGTAGAGAAGGTTAATACCATCCGAAATCACATGAAGGCAACACAAGATTGGCAGAAGTGTTGGGCCGATAGATCTAGAAGACCTCTAGAGTTTGCTGTTAGTGATCTGGTATTCTTGAAGATATCACCTACTAAAGGAGTGATTCGTTTTGGGAGTCGAGGCAAGCTTAGTCCTCGATTCGTGGGGCCTTTCGAGATTTTGGAGCATATTGGAGAAGTGACTTATCGATTGGTGTTACCACAATCTTTGGTGAATGTTCATGACGTGTTTCATGTATCTCAACTCCGTAAGTATGTTCGAGATGAAATACACGTGCTAAATCATTCGGAGCTGACTGTAAGAGAGGATTTAACTTTTGAGGAACGACCGATGTCGATTGTTGATCGAAGAAAAAATGTTCTTAAGAAAAAGGTTATCCCTCTCGTACTTGTTTCTTGGGAAAATCGCTCGCACAGAGAATCGACTTGGGAAAGAGAAGAAGAAATTCGACAGAACTTTCGACACCTATTCCTTTAGATTCATGTTGTTTACCTTTTCTTGTCTTGGGAATTTCGAGAACGAAATTCTTTTTGTAGTTGGGTATAATGTAATATCCTATTTCATTTATACCAGTTCTAGTTCATGTATTTCTTTATATATGGTAATTTCTTGGTTTACTGAATTTTAGACCCGACCCGGGCATATTTTGGACTATATTTGTATTTACCAGAATGTCAAATTTTATTTATATAATATTAATTTTATAAATTGATACAAATTAAAATTTATTTAACTAATAAAAGATTTTTTAAATTTAAATCTAAACTAATTTCCTAACATACTAACAACCCCTTTCTCTCTCTCTCCTCTGCATATATATATATATATATATATATATATATGTATGTATGTATATTTTATTTATTTAATTTTTTCTTTCCTTATTTAATCACAGCCTCTTCTTCTTACTTCTTCTTCTTCTTTCTTCTTTCTTCTTTCTTTTTCTCGATCTTGTTTCTTGATTCCGGTGATCACCGCCAGAGCCATGCTCGTCACTGACGATCCGAGTGATCCAGTGAACGTACCTGACTTGCGTTATCACCCTCGTGCGTTGTTTGGAACCGTTCCATGTACCGTGCGCGCGCCGCGACATTTCGCCGATGAAGTACGTTCCGTATACATCCGTTCTTGTTCCGTCTAGGCAAGTTAATCTTTCTACATGCTATATAACTCATTATATACCTATTTAAATAAATATCACACCTGTATTTTGAATCAAGTATCCCATATTTCATATTACAGCCTTTCGACGTTCCGTTTACATTTTTATAGTGCATGTCAGATCTAGAGCATGCAAACCAATCTTAATTACATGCTACATTAGTTTAGAGGCATCTATTTTAACAAATGGAATATCTGTATTTAAATCATGCACCCCATGTTTAGTTTTATAACTTTTCGAGGTTCCGTTTGCATCCATTCATATCATTTCAGATTTAGGTCATGAAAACTTACCTTGTTACATACTTTACTATCATATACTGCATCAAATTAAATGTTACATTTCATATTGCTTAGTTATATATTCCGCACTTGTTAGTTTATCATTTTACGATTATGTGATACCCGTTTGCATCCATATCATTTAAAATATATATCATCGTAATATTTCTTATTATTATCTTTAATTAGTTTATAATCTGCATTTTATAATTTTATACATTTGAAAATATTATAGTTTACACATGAAACGTCGTTGAAAAGCGGATACGACAAATCTGAAATGCACTGTAAACCTTACCTTATAAAATTCATTATAAATCATAGAAAAATCATTAGTATACGTTCTTTAGTTTCTTACGAAGCTAACTCAGAATAATATAACTCTATGAAATATTTACTTGCAAAATAAATTGTTTAAATAATGTAAAATGCAAATGAAAATATCTCTAAACTGTTGTTCAGGGAAATTCCAGCAGCAAACTTTCAACTTCGAATATTCATAACTTTTTGTAGGAACAACCTGAGATGCATATACTTATAAAAATAAAAACCTTATTAAATTATCTTTTTTTTAGTATAAGGCACGTCCCTTTTGGAGAACGTTTGTTATTTTTAAGTTATTTTACAAATCAGGATGACGCTGAATTTCTGAACGGAACTTTCTTGTGCATGGTTAATCAATACCACCTTTATAGTTATTAATCGGTTTGAATATGTTATCCATGTTAATATTATTTTATCAATATCTATTTAATAAATAATAGTGCTTGTGTCTTAATATTCAGCAAATTTTACCTATTTACAGTTTTATAGTATCTGTCTGCATCCGTACGGTTTATTACATATCTAGTTGCATGCCGAGACCATATTATTTCATGTTACTGTTGTATTAGTGCACCATGCTCGATAATTGTGCATCCTAAATAGTCATGATGTAACCCCTGACAAAATATTTTTGCATCCATGCTTTACCGTGCATCCGTACTTGCTACAGTTTTAGTATGAGCATCTGCTTGACACATGTGCACTACCTGTCATGACCTGATATACCACTGCTTGACTTGATACCTGATACATCACTACTTGACATGATTTGATACCTGTACACTACCTGACATGACCTGATATATCACTGCTTGACATATTACTTGATCTTGTTACTAATGCCGACAATCTTGACCTGTTGTCCCTATGGACATTTCCTGTTGTCTATACAGACAAACATGTACCTGCTTGATCCTGTGTTGGAATTAGTCTCAGATTTATAAATACCTGACTTACGCACATGACTTGGGGGTATGGGGAAATCAAGAATGTAGCTGAACGTAACTCAAAGGGCTATTATATCATTTTACCGTGGTCCCGTGGGGAATGAACATAATATAGACTCACAGTCTATTATATCATATTATCGTGGTCCCGTGGGGAATGAACGGGGTATAGACCGATTGATTACGATGAAGATTGCATTAATTGATTTCAAATGACTTTAGAATAGTTAACCCTATAGTACAGTTTAGACTACTCACTGCACTTCACCTGTTTATATTTTGTTCACTGATATAAATATATATATATATATATATATTCATGTTACTGTTTACCTATTACTGATGACTTGTTACTGTTCATACTTCACGCCTGCATATCTCATTATATCCTGCTTGCTTAACATTATTGATATTATGACGCACTGACGTCTGGGTTTTGCATGGCCCAGACCCATTATCATTATCCCAGCCAATCCAGGAGTATTTTGATCCACAGGCTGAGCAGTGAGGACCTGTTATTAGTTTAGTTTAGTTTTCTTTCAGTATTTTCATTCCTGATGTGAGCCCGCATTATGGGACGTACCTTCCTGTTTATTATTGTATTGAATCTTTTAGCTTCCGCATTATTTTATTTCATGATTCGTTTATTCTGGCTTATAGACATGTACTAGATAGTTTATTTTATTTCTACCGTTCTTGATATCTTATAGACAGCCGTAATGTGACCGTGAAGGGATGTTTCCTAGCCACAGGTAGCATGGTTGGCTCTGTCACGTGCCGATCTTAGCGCACTCTGGGAAGCGGGGCATGACAGGTCTCTTTCCCAATCTCATCTCTGCCGGACTGCCCGGAAGTTGGCATTCTTTACTTAATCTATTTCTTATTTCTGGACTGCTGCATTCTCATCACAATGTTCTTCTAGAAAGGTGGCCATATCCAACGTCTCTACGTACATAGTAAATCTCTGACATTAACGGAGTGGAACGACAACTCTCGAAAAGCTCGCACAAACTTCTTACTCCGCTTCCTTTCAATATGAACCAATTCGGAATCATCTTTTCGTAGCATGTGGTCTAAGCTCCAATTGGTTGTACTCATATCTAGCGAATCTACGAACTCGGCATCTCTAATTTTCTGTAGAAGGCATCAGGCCAAATACGTTCTCGGGAACTCGTCCAAATCATCGGAGAAATACGCTTCATTCGTCCGTTCTCGATCAACTCACAACACGTCTGTGTGAGATTCCCTCTACCCGCAACTGGTCAACTTATTGGTTTTACACCGAAGCATCCAACAAAGAATGTCCTTTCTTGATAGATTCACAGCACGTCTGTGGGAGGGCCTCTTCTAGCTAATGTTAATCAATTGATGACCTCGCATCGAAACATTTAAACGAACAAAAGGTCCTAGTCTTATCTAAGGGCGAATAGCGATCTTCTTTCGCATCCCTGAGTATAACCTCATGTTGCATCCGCTTCAATGGTCTGGGGGCGATGTCTTATCGAACTTAGTTATAGCTGGCTCATCTGTTCGCACGGTAGACAACGCCTCAATCATCTGGAGTAGACTGTGCATCAACAGTCTTCACATTCTGGCTGGCCTCTAGCAGTGGCCCGATCATCTGGTGCCGGTCTTATCATTCACGTCAACGAGAAATCTTAGTAAAAACAATACATCAAAACGCTTGTGTCAACAGAAAACATTCTGATCAGTCCTCGTCCATGACGAGCTCGCTCTAACCACATCTCTAGCCACAGCTCTCTCTGCTCGTGTGGCTATGGTAACGGAAACCACAATCAAATATCGATGAAGATAGATCATAGGAACGAATAGAATACGGTGCATAAGAAATGTACATCCTAAGGCTTCTTAAGAAGAGTAGTGTATGGTAAGTATGCCGCGGAAGATACACACGGTACGTCACTCTACTTAAGTCACCTACTCTATCAACCAAGGTCAAGCTACGAGACAAAAGTTCGGGTCTAATACCCCTTCGGCCAAGTCTAAGTTCCATAAGGTCAAGCCTAGGTTCCGAATACATATATATATATATATATATATATATATATATATATATATATATATATATATATATATATAGACATACACACACACACGCCTTAGACTCTGCATAGTCAAATCTAGACTCGAACCAAGATTAAACCTAACACTCTAATACCAATTTCGTCACGACCCGAATAAGGCACGTGACAGGCACTTGAATCATATGAAGTCTATAGGACTCCACCTAATTCAAGTGAGCCAAAAGCCTAGAAATCTAAACCTTTTAAGGAAAATGGTGGAGGTGGAGTTTTGAAAGAATGGTATAATGAAATCAAATTCTTTCTTTAAAATATATAAGTAATAATATATGAAAAACACAATCTTTGTATCTAACTTGAAAACATTTTCGTCACTTAAAATTTAGGCAGCACCTCGCTTATAATTTTTAACCCAAAAACGAATACAAACAATAATATATAAGTGATCCCCAAGCGGGAGCTAACTCTTCGCTAATTGGCAGAAACAACCACACAATAATATAAATATACAACGCCGAAGGTGAGGATCAAAACTCAGAAAATAAAGAAAACATGCATCATCAAGTAAACCAGGAATAAAGAATAATACACAACCGCAACTCTAAGGCGGAAAGAATATACAAACTATGGTTTCTAAGTCTACTAAATATAAATAGTCTGGTTGATAGATATTTTAACTAGATACAACTGAATAAATAACAAATACAATTGGTGGTCACGATACAAGTGAAACCACCTACCAAGCAATCACCCGAAAAGGAACAGTGTGTCAGCAAGCCGCAACGGAACCTGTACGGTCAACCTGCAAGAAAACTGTGGCACAACGGGGATGGGTTATCAACTTATGAGTAGAAAACATCACCGAATAGATATCGTATGAAAGACGCTCTTCTAGGTCATATAATAATATAACACCGAAACATCTAGTGGTGGCAAAGGCAATAATATAAGCATGAGTATAACACCAAGTACTCGTGTCCGTGTCACAAAGTAACTATTTATCATGAATATTATGTATGAATGCATCATCAAATAGGCGTGCCCAGCATCGATCCACAAAATCATCAGAAAATCTGAGTACCCAGTATCGACACTCGAAAATATCATGAAAACTATGTCTATCAGCGACACATCATTCTTGTATCTCAGGCTCCATCAATACGGATCGGCCCAAATCATCAAATCTCATGACTACGATCGGTATCCTTCGGATCCGCCATGCCAAATATCACCGGTCGGTAGTGCTCCCCTTCCGGGCTTAACATCTCTATATACGGCCTTCTTACCCGCGGTACCGCACTGGGTCCACTATATACCCGTAAACGATTCCTCCTCTCTTCTCGAATCGGATAATCATATATCATATATGCTTCAGAACCGAGAAAACTCATGGTGGACGCCACACATCATATCAAGAAAAACCACATCTTTCTCTTTTAAAAGGAGCGTAAGTTTTCAAATTCACATGCGGTTTCCCAAAATCCAGAAATCTCATAATCATGAGTCAATGAGCAGGGAATATCGGCATAAAGCCCCACAACAGTGCATAACAAAATGAATATATGAATGCATGCGGAATCTAAGAAAAAATGCAATATCTAAACTAGCATGTGAAATAATGTATACTAAACAATGCAATTAGCTACAGGCTATCAGGTTGTACAAGTGAAATAACATTTTCTAATGTGTACGTGACAAGGCAATTACTGATGATGATGTGTATGAGCCGACAAGTAAGTGTACGTGTAATGTGCGCATCATCGGCAATGGTGCAGGTGTCCTAGCAGTTGATATCATAACAACTAATGAAAACACATGAATATATCTACAATGCAATGAGAACAGTATGAGTACAACAGAAAATAAATATTTAAAGCAACAACATAATATACTATATATGTATATATGATCCATACTGTTATAGTATTTAAAATAGCATGAATCGTTATTTTTAGAAAAGTAGGGGCTATGGTGTTTTTGAGAAAAGATATGTCTTTTGAAAATCCGTCGCGTCCCTCGGATTATCTTTTGAAAATTCATATGATTCGTTGGTTTTGAAAATAGGTATGACTCTAATCATATTCTAACACCTACTTAATAATTAAAAGACTAAAAACTAAACTAAGAGATTAAATTAAGAACCTAGTCGAAGTGATAAGAAAATTTATAATATTTCTGAGTCGATATACCTAATAGTCGGCGATCAGCCTCATATCATCACGTGCGGTATATTCTATCGTACGGTATCCTCGAGTTAAGCATGCGGATCAATCATCATATATACCTCATACGGTCAAATCCATCGTATGGCATCCTCAAAATCGAGGGTATGGATCAAATATCATATATATCATATAGTTCGTATGGTATCAATCGTCGTACAATATCATAATCAGGGGTACAGATCTAAGGTCTCGTACAATCTATTATTTCATCAAGTCACATGTTATCGCATGTTTTGTATTCATCGCCCAACGATCTTTTAATATATCACATCATATACCGTGTTTCGACTCAATCACATATTATAACATCACGGTATCATGCCCGATCATATCGATTCATATCCATTCAATATCATATATCCTTCTCTTAT
This sequence comes from Agapanthus africanus, assembly GCA_030015575.1. NCBI lineage: Eukaryota > Viridiplantae > Streptophyta > Magnoliopsida > Asparagales > Amaryllidaceae > Agapanthus > Agapanthus africanus. The sequence continues at coordinate 4,455,200 of JASDDO010000150.1, read as the reverse complement.
ACGTATATGTATACTACACACACACACACACCCCCATATCATAACATACATGTGTGTGCGTGCGTGACAATATAAACTAACGGGTCTCGACTATAGAAAAAAGACTAAGGATAAGCACTTCTTACAAGTATGCATATTCTAACCTAGAGTCTTCTAGAGCCCTACTTTCTAAGTATCTGTATCTCACATTAACACATATATAATAATATACGCATCCTAATCTACGAATTGCTGGGGTGCTATACGCCATCCACCTGACTTCCCCCGTAAATATATATCTACTCACCTTCGATCCTCGCTTGCTGAAGTCGACAACGCCTTGCTCTTCCTTATCATCCTGAAGTCCATGCGAAGGTACCTACAATTCAAACACATCGTATTGTAAAGAAGAATCAACACGAGAAAACCGAAACGGCACACGAAGTGCACATAGGTTATAACCTATAACCTATTCATGCAAAAACAGCCAAATAACTCACATCGTTGACATACAAACGCCCAACGACCAAATCCAAGTTCAAATACCAAAAACCAAGTTTTAGAAATCGGAAAAACATTGCCAAAATCGATTCAAAATGCTCCCAGATTTTTGCTTAGGTATACTGGGACAAATATAACAATACAGAGGCTAGGTTATAAGGTAAGTGAGCTACAGGCCAAACCCCTACACCAATGCTCAAAATTGGCCCGGCGAGATTACAATTTTGACCGGTGTCGCCGGCCCAAGTAAAGAATTTTAGTGTCAAACGTCAGTGGTGGTCTTCTAAGGGTCTATCTAGGTCAGATAAGTTATTTGTTTTTCTCAGAAATATCCCAAAATTTCTCTAGATTCCTTATAGTCCAAAAAAATCTACAAAACCGTCACGGGAAAATTCTAAGACCCGGTATTGGTTTCTATTCTCTGGTCTAGGCCAGTAAAAATCACTAAGGTCATGTAAAACACTCACTATACCTCAAATACACCTTCACAAATCATAGAACCCCCTAACTCTCATCTAGGAAAATTCTAATATCACCAAACCATATCGGTTTAACTCTAAACTACTAAAGGACATTAAAAACACTAAAATCTTAACCAAAAGTGTAGGAATATATCTCATTTGGCTACTCAATAATTTTCTTGAGTTGTCCAAAGTCTTCAAAATCTTCACTTGAAGCATCCAAAGGTATTGTAGTGAGCTTAAGATCAAATTTTATGAAGGAAGTTAAGGTTTTTAGTTTAGATTTAGCGTGGTTTGCGGTGGGAGAGGAGCTGGAGGGAGGCGATGAAGGAAGAAGACGAGAAATGAAGAAGGAAGAGGTAATGAGAAATGGAGACATGGTGGTGAGAAGAGCCCTCTCCCTCTCTCTCTCACCCTCACCTAGCCCATACCTCCTTGTACCCCTCATACAAATATCTTCCCTTTTTATTTTTATTTTATTTTTTTAAAAACAGTCCAAAACCACAAAATCACAAATGAAACCATGGTTTAAATAAAATGTAACAAGCATTTGCAACATACTTTGTTGCATGCCATGCACATAAACATAATTAATGCATAATTAGTAAATATTAATCATGTTTAGTATTAATATTGTATACAAATAATTATTTAATAATCTTTAAATACTCAATTCACCTAATTCCTTTCAAAATCAATAATTCATTTAAATTTTCCAATTATTCATAAAACTATAAGTATATAATCATACTATTTCGTTAAAACCAATTTCCATACTTTATATAATATCCAAAAATTTATTATTTTAATTATTTAAATTCCGAAAATAATATTTTATTTTTTCTGAAATGTTACAAGGACCAACGAACAAGATCGATCCCGGAGAACCGAAAGATTAAGCTCGATCAAGGTGGCCACAAGGAGCATACGATAAGGAAAGAAGACTGAAGGACACGGATCTTTTGGTGTTGCTCTCTAATCATAGTAGATAGCTCTTTTAGTTTAGCTAGATAGGTTTATGATAGATTCAGTTTAATGGGTTATTCTTGCGCCGTTTTTAAAACCCTGGAAAAATTTTGTTCCACAAACCGCCACAGTTGATGGTTAGAGCGTTAGTGTAACCCAATATTGTATTGATTACTGATCTAATACACTTGCTTTATCGTTACATGTACCGATTATGTCATGCTCGCGTCATTGTTCTATACTATATATATATATATATATATATATATATATGGAAATATTGTCGAAGTACGACAGATCCTGATCCAGATATATATTGCTATTGTGTTGCTATGATGACCTGAGTATGCATGCTCAGAGTGAGAAGTGGACTTAGCTTGGATCAGGATCTGTCGTACTTCGAGGATATTGCGGTCATCTAGATCAGTGACGCTAGCGCTGTCTTTCCCTTGATTTCTATCTGGTTAGTTTTGTATCTGTTTTGATAGAATTAGTGACTGTATTTCTCATTACATGCGCTATGATTACTGATTACCACGTAATATTAGAAACCGAAGTGTGACCATGGCAGAATATTTTCTTGACCGTAAGAGCATGGCTGGTCTCGTCACCCCTCGTATTCCATATTTTGGGAAGCAGGGCATGACTGATCTCACCGTCCTTTTGGGTGATGTAGCCTAGATATCTAAACCAATTGCTTGGGGGTATCTCGTATCTATCCAGTGTTATACTATTGTGATCTTGACTTCTTTGTTTACTAAATTTATATTACATATACACTGTCTTAAACCTTCTCAATCTAAACCCTAGAGATTCTAAAGTTTGCATGCATAACTCCAATGTGACATTAACTCCTTTTTTCTTATCATTTACTAGAATAATATCATCAGCGAATAATATACATCAAGATATCTCTTCCTAGATAGTTCTAGTAAGCTCATTTATCAATATGGCAAATATTAATTCTTGTTTGTTTTGCTAAAAAGAAAGTTGGAAAGAACCTGAGTTGATATTTATGTGGCCATAAATGTAAATTTGGGTTGTTTGATTGGAACGATGGAAAGTGAGAGTGAAAAAGAACTGTAAGAAAGTTGATTAAAAAAACTTTAAACATCCACTTTTTTCCAATTTCCATTTTCACTTTTTAAGGTTTATTTAGAAAATTGAAATGGGCAAAAAAGCTTAGAAATTAATTTCCTTTCACTTTGTTTTGCGTAAAAAAAAGTAAGCTTGAAAAATGCCACTTTCCTATTTTAATTTATACTTTCTATCGAGCATATTTGGGAAATGGAAAGTAAAACAGTAACTGATAAAGTAGGTTTCGCTATTTTACTTTACTTATTTAGGAATTGAAATAGAAAAGTATAAAGTACTTTCTACTTTTTTGTCCTATATGTATTTTTGTCCTATATGTATTTTTGTCCAATCTACTTTCTCACCAAAATTTAGGATAGTGAAGGAAAGTAAAAAGAAAGTGAATATTTAATCATTTTCTACTTTTTTGTCCTATATGTATTTTTGTCATATCATCACATGCGGTATAGTCCATCGTACAACATTTTTGAGTCAAAAGTGCGGATCAATCATCATATACACTTCGTACGGTCAAATCCATTGTACGGCATCCTCAAAATCGAGGGTATGGCTCAAATATCATATATATCATATAGTTCGTACGGTATCAATTGTCGTACAATATCATAATCAGGGATACGGATCTAAGATCTCGTACAATCTATTATTTCATCAAGTTACATGTTATCGCATGTTTTGTATTCATCTCCCAACGATCTTTTAATATATCACATCATATACGGTGTTTCGACTCAATCACATATCATAAACTCACGGTATCATACCTGATCATATGGACTCATATCCATTCAACATCGCATATCCTTATATATATATATAAGGATATATATATATATATATATATATATATCAATTCATCCATACACACACACGCACACACACATACATACATATATACATATACACCCATATCATAACACGTGTGTGTATGAGTGCGTGTGTGTGCGACAATATAAACTAACGGGTCTCAACTATAGAAAAAAGGCTAAGGATAAGCACTTCCTACAAGTATGCCTATTCTAACCTAGAGTTTTCTAGAGCCCTACTTTCTAAGTATCCGTATCTCACATTAACACATATATAATAATATACGCATCATAATCTATGAATTGCGGGGGTGCTATACACCATCCACCCGACTTCCCCTGTAGATATATATCTACTCACCTTCGATTCTTGCTTGACGAAATCAATGACGCCTTACTCTTCCTTGTCATCCCGAAATCCTCGCGAAAGTACCTACAATTCAAACGCGTCGTATCGTAAACAAGAATCAATACGAGAAAACCAAAACGGTACACGAAGTGCACATAAGTTAGAACCTATAGTCTACGCATGCAAAAATAACCAAATAACCCTCGTCATTGACGTACAAATGCCCAAATCCAAGTTTAAATACCAAAAACCAAGTTTTAGTAATCGGAAAAACATTGCTAAAATCAACTCAAAATACTCCCAGATTTTTTCTTAGGTATACTGGGACAAATCTAATAATACAGAGGCTAGGTTATAAAATAAGTGAGCTACAGGCCAAACCTCTACACCAATGCTCAAAATTGGCCCGGTGATCAGTCGAAAATACTGCATTTTTAATATGGCAATTTCCATATCATTTTCACTCATCTAGAAGTGTTCGGCATTCATATAGCACATATTAGCAAAACAGTCGTAAAATATCATATTGCATGTGTCAGACTTTAAAACCAGCACTATAAGGGAAATTGACTGTATTCATAGTATCACATCATTCCTATATTGCGCAACTTGTGTTTCGAAGTCTGTGCAGGTAAATCCAGAAGAATGGCCAAAATTGTCATAGTGCTGGCCAAACATTACGCCAACTCAAAGACTTGGAAGCCGGTAGCAATCCAGAGGGAATTACACAATTCAACTTGTCAGATAAATACCCCAAAAGTCTCCCAAAGCACCAGAAGAAAATTGGCACAGTGTGCCCCTCACGTGATCGCGGATCCGCGGCAAAAGGAGGCACGTGCCGCGAATCCGCGGCGCTTCTGCCACGTCATCAATCCAATTTTAGTGCAGAACTCCTATATAAATTCCTATAGCTCAGAAATCTATGACAAATTCCAGATTACCCTAGAAGCTTCTGCCAGATCAGCAAAGGGTCATTAAATTAATCTAATCTTGATTAAGCTAATTAAGCTCCTAACAACCTAGTTCTAGAAGCTCCCTCTAACTAACTACTTCTAGAAACCTCTCTAGCTAACAAACTTTTGGAGGGAAATTCAAAATTTGAATTCTAGATCTAGGGTTTTGGAAGTCTATAAAAAGGAGCCTAGATCTAAGGGTTAAGGGTTAATCAATTTCTTCATCTCTCCCTCTTCCACCCACAAGTTGAGTGACACAACTTGTGCCTCAAACTCTAACCCTAATTCCAATTCAAAATCAAGATCAAGATCCCGAGTACCATTCAAGCAAAGCAAGTCTTCAACCATCCTTTAGAGGCGAAGCCGGCATTCATCGGAGCACGAGATCCAAGCCGATCCACGACTCAAGAAGCCGATGCAATGCTAGATTCGACAATCCTATTCCTTCTCAAATTCTTCTAGTCTTGAGCAATGTGTAACAATTTGTGGAATAAATAAAGGTGAAGATTCTTTAAACTTGCTTATATTTCAATTCAAGCATCATGATTCAATTGCGATTCTTGAATGTATTCTTTGTAATGATGTGTGAATAAACTCCGCTCGTGGAAGAATCGAGATGATTGTAGAATGATGATGTTGATGAATGTTTAAACATTTTCTTAAGTCTTATAACAATTGTAAATTCTTGAAAATTGAATGATCGATGATCTAGATCGATGCGAAATGGGTTCTTGATTCTTTTCGCACGATCTAGAGATCAACGATCAATCATTCGATTTTCAAGAAGCTATCTAGTGAATGTGATTCATCGAAAAGACAAAAGGATAGGATGAGGAACCCTAATTTTTCACAAGATCCTTAATTCTCGATTAATCAACATCGATTTAGCATCAACTTGTTAATGGATAAGAAACGGTAATTTTTAGTTTTCTTCACATCTACGATTTAATCGATTCCTACGAGTTTTACTTCAAATCTTGAAACATAAATTGATTGGAATTCTATCGATACTTGATTCTTGATGTTTATCGTTTTCTTGATTCTTGATTAGAATAGTGATACTTGAAACTCATCGATAAAAATCTTGAATCATTTTGCTTTTCTTTTCTATTAAATTTTCAATTCAAACAAAACAAAATACGAACGAATTGCACAATTCATGTGGACGATCCACACTTGCTAACGAAATCTATATACGACACTGTTATTGATTGCGGTCAAATATTTTTGGTTGTGATTTCTTTACAATTTTCTCAAACATACACAACAAGAATTTCATATCAATCAAATGGCGTCGTTGCCGGGATCGTGCGCTAATTCGTTCTATATTGAAATTTGAGTTGAAAGATTTATTCCATTACAATTTTTAGATCAAAATTCGCGCAAACAGTAATACGTGTGTTGTGATTTGATTGCGAGGAATTCTGGAAGCTGTAGAGAAAGTTAAAAAAAAATTTCAGACATTTCCAGAGAGCTGAAGGATTTAACAGCAGCTTGCTGTTGAATTTTGGTACAGAGAGCAGCACCGACGGCCGCATTTCCGCTGTATTAGCTTCCATTTGCGGTGGTTCCGCGCCTGGGTAGAGAGTCCTCTGTGCAAAATTTTCTCTGTAAGTTTCAAACTTTCTTATCTTCTTCTTTGTCTGCTCCAAATAACAAAATTCTGCAGGCTTCTTTGCAAAAAAAAAAATCGCAGCGCCGCAAAAAAGCAAAATAAAATTGTGCATGTTTTTTGTTTCTTGGTTGTTTGCATTCTAATACGGATATTAAGGGGCACGGCCAAATCCAAATTAAGTGGGAAGTTCATTACCCTTCCTAGGCCCCAAAAATCATAAAACTTGCATCCGCATTGACCCACATTAACTAAAAAATATCTAGAGATGACTCTAAGGACCGTCGCGCTCACTTAGGACAGAAAAAGACAGTGGGTAATTCATTGCTTATCCGCGTTTTCTTGTGGTGTCTAAGGCAAGTGTGTTGAAGGCTAGTTGTTATTAATTAGGCCTACTACTTACGTAGTGGAGTACCTTCCCACTTACCTGGCACTTACCTGGCCACAGTGGGACAAAGAGGCAGTGAAGGATTGATCCTGCGACTTGTCTTTTGGCAGTTAGGAGTGGTCTGGAGCCTGACCTAGGTGACCCATAGATTTTAGGGTATTGCTTGTTGCATATGGGTGATTGCATCATTTTTTCAAAAATCCGTATCATTTTTCAAAACAAACACCACATTCATTCATTTCCCTAATTATAAATCACACTGCCACTTGTACTAACCCTTTTTAGTGCAAGATAGGCTGGACATGGTATTCTAGTGCCCGTTTAGTCCGCGTCTCCCCTATCGACTCCGAAGTCGATATTTCTACATTTACCCCTTCTTTACCCACCACCACACCCACACTGATGGATCCTACTCCATCAAATTTCTTTACCACTACCCTGCCGCCGTTCGTTGGTACGCAGAATCCACCTCGCATTTTTCTCCAAGAGAGGTGCTATCCTAGGCGAGGTCCTCTTTTGACCTCCTTATTCATTCCACCAGCCAACGGGGGAAATTTTGAAATTAAACCCCAATACATCAACCTTCTACCCAAATACCACGGTTTCGAGAATGAGGACGCATACGTGTTTATCACGAAATTTGAAAATGTATGCGCAATGATGGGTACTTCACAGCTTTCTGTGGATGCTATGCGTCTACGTCTTCTTCCATTTACCTTGTGTGATATAGCCGAGAAGTGGTTGTATAATACTACCGCACATTCTATTACGAATTGGGAAGAATTCGTTGCAGCATTCCTTAAGAAATTCTACCCTAATCACAAAACAGCTCGAGTCCGCAGCGAAATAAATCAATTTACCCAGCTTCCAAATGAACCATTTTCAAAATATCTTGACCGCTTCAAGGATCTGTTGGTTCAATGCCCACATCACGGAATCCCGAGATGGGAACTGTGCCGAATCATATATGAGGGCAGTAACCCTAACACTAAACAGAGTCTTGAAAACATGTGTCAAGGAACCTTTATGACTAAGGATGATGGGGAAGCTTGGAAATACTTAGAAGATTTCGCTGAAAATCTTTACAGTGGGGAAGTCCATCAATTAGGGGTGGCAATAACCAATCGGATGTTTCCATAGGAGTTAGAGCTGACATTTCAGCTATATACAAGAAACTCGAGACTATGGAAAATAAATTTTTAGCTGCCGCCCTAAATCAAATGTCACTTCCCAAAACTATATGTGGATGTTGTTCTGATCCTTCTCATTTGACGGAAGAATGTCCACGGAATTCTCCGTTTCAAGGTCATGAACATATCAATTCTTCCTTTCAAAGACCTAGGAACGACCCATTTTCTTCCACATATAATCAGGGTTGGAGGAATCACCCAAATTTTTCCTGGAACCAATCACAAAATCAAAATACGGTTCCAAACCAACACAATTTCCAAAGGGTCCCTCCACCACAACAGCAACCACCACTTCAATTGAGTCAGCACCCCTTCCAATCACAGAACTTTCAAAATCCGATCAACACAACTGCACCGTCTAGTCCTTTACAGTTGACTGGGACTGACGAATCCTCTTCATTCATAAACTTGCTTCTGGCAAATCTCATGCAAGTATTAGCTGAAATAAAGACTTCCGTCGATGATATAAAGAAAAACTCGGCGTCCCAAGATGAGAGTATCAAATCGATGGAAGCAGAAATTGCACGATTGAAAGCCGAAATGAGTATAATAGAGAAAGGGAAACTCCCAGCTCAACCTTTACCCAATCCTGGCTATTCACATCATGTGAATGCAATCGTCATGTTGAGATCTGGGAGAGTGCTTGATAATCACGTTGGGGAAGAGATTGATGACACTGAAAAATCTATTGATGATATCCCGGCTGAGACCTTTCCTTCCACTTCTACTTCTAATTCTGATCCCAGTTCTTCTACCACACCACCTTCTAGCGAGCCTATTCTTCGTTTCCCACAAGGCTCGCCACCTCAGCCCAGCTCTTCTAGTCCATCGAAAATGATCCCCACTCCTATTCTTAGATCGTTTCCACCCACACGATCTTCTCCAGTATTAGACCATGATCTTATTGCTCAAGCTCCTTACCCGAATCGATTAAGGGGAAACACACTGAGTCCACAAATGGAGAAGATCACTGAAATGTTTAAACAGATTAACATCAACATCCCTCTTCTATATGCTATCCAACAAGTCCCCGCATATGCGAAAGTTCTTAAAGACTTGAGCACTAAGAAGAGGAAGAAACAAATGCCCAAGAAGATATTCATAGTAAAGACTGTAGACATGGCTTTCCCCCAGCAATTACCGAGGAAACGTAAGGATCCTAGCTATCCTACGATTTCCATCTCTATTGGGGAGAAACACATCAACCATGCTCTACTAGACCTTGGGGCAAGTGTTAACCTGCTTCCTTACTCAGTCTATGAACAGTTAGGGATCGGAGAGTTGAAGCCAACCCATTGCACTCTCCAGATGGCTGACCAATCAATCACCAAACCTAGGGGTGAACTGGAGGATGTGTTAATAAAAATCGGGGAATTCATATTGCCTGTGAACTTTATTGTTATTGATACACAGCCTATAGCGAACCCACGGAATCAAATTCCGGTGATTTTAGGTCGCCCCCTTTTGGCCACTTCCAACGCTATCATCAATTGTCGTAATAGTTCTATGACCCTATCCTTCAAGAATAGGTCAATAGAGCTGAACATTTACAAGTTGGGAAGTGTACCCTCCGAGCCTATTGCTCAGGTCTGTTCTGTCGACTTAATGGATGTCGACAGAAGCGAATTTGATGATTTTCATGATACTGATCTTAACTCTTTTCATACGTTATTGTTTGACCCAACTATGTATCATATACATACGGACTCTTCCACCGAGATGTCCGGGTCAACATCTAACACTGATTATGAACTTCTTTTAGAGTCTGAAGGTCACCCCACACTTTGTGATGACATTATTCATCGGGGTATTGATGGAACTTTTGAGGAGATCTTCGCTGATGAACTCGCATTTTTGAATGACACGGGTGTTGAGATGAATCCACATCCAATCACTGAAATTGAACCTTCACTCCTTCTTCTGAATTGTAAAAAGAATGCGAGTAATCCATCACACTCACTGCATCGTCTCTCCAAAATGAGACGCACACATGTTCTATTCCACCCTTTACCCTTTCCCCACTTCTTCCACCAACCAGAGCACTGCATTGATAAAATTTTTGAATGGTTGGTTTTAACATCCGGTCTTTGCAAAGCTTGGCATCGACCACTAATTTTTGACCCCCTCATATGATTTTCAAAAGATTAACATTGTATAACTCAAGTTTGGGGGGGGGACATTTTTTCTGGCTCTTGGAAAGAAAATTTTTACATAAAATTTTGAGCCAAAAATAAGTTTGGGAGAAGATCTTCACTTAAATATTTTGTCCCCACTAATAAATTTCTCCCAAGCTTACAGGTTTTTTTGAGATTCAGCAGATGGCAACAGTGAGGATACTGTTGGAAACAAGTTTGGGGAAGGTTTGTGCTTATTTTTGCATCATTTGCATAAGCACAAAACATTTTTTTGAAATCCTATAAAAATTTAAAAATTTTCAAAAATATAAAAACATTTTTGTACATAAATAAGATAATAAAAGATTAGATAGTGAAAAATTACATCCATGAGATTAGAAAAATTTAAGAAAACTAAGAAAATTAGAAGTTTTCTTATACGAACTAGTAATAAGTAGTTATGAGCCGTTGTCCCAAGGGTTGGTAAGATGAAGGAAGTCACTAATCTGAGGATAAAATAAGTCTGAAAAATAGTTTCTATTCTGGAAGCCAAACATTTTGAACGTTGATACCCTGCTATTCGCACTTACACACGTCTTGAAGCCCGGGATAATAGAGGATATCTTGAAATGCTCTTGTCTTAAAGCCGATATATGAAGGAAATAAAAAAAATGATGAAGAAAATATAAAGTGGTGATAAAAATAGACACCGGTTTTGTTATCACCAAGGGCAATAAAAAATATATAGCGAGGGTGCCTCTTCACCTAGTGCCCTAAGGCCAACTGGTCTGAGAGTCACTGCTATGCCTTAGGTGGTGCAAGATGAGGAAAATACACCAAATAAGCAAGCACATGAGTAATCGGTCGGTTAGTACCTCAAGAAGTATTAACGTTCGCATGAAAGTGTGTAAGCAATCTCATCTAATATTCATTAATTAAAAAGGTACTGAGGCTGATGGGCAAGAGTATGATAGCTTGAATTGAATTCTCCGGGTGTAGGAATGTCCTTTACAAACACGCAAGGTTATATGATCGATGTTTGGAAGAAAGATAGGAATAAAGAATAAGACGATGTTTTATTGAGGGAGGGCGTGATTTCTGACATCTTTTCATGACCATTAAGATAGGGCTCATGACAACCGAAAAACTAGCTTAGTTGGAAACCCTAATTTTCAGGGCTTTTCTTTTACAATTTTTTTCTTTAAATGTAATATTCATGATCTTACTTTTATTATTGTATTTTATGGGTGTGATCCGCTGAAAACCCTCAAGAGACAACACTCCTCCTACTAGGGACACCTAGAGGTTTAAAGGCTTGTTGCACGTGCTCAGTGCAATCGTGTTGCCTACGAAAGTGTGCTAGTTAGTTTTTCTCTTTCTTTATTTTCTCCTTCTCTTTTTAATAAAAACATTCGCTCGAGACGATCGAAAATAAGTTTGGGGGAATTTGATCAGTCGAAAATACTGCATTTTTAACATGACAATTTCCCTATCATTTGCACTCATCTAGAACTGTTCGGCATTCATATAGCACATATTAGCAAAACAGTCGTAAAATATCAGATTGCATGTGTTAGATTTTAAAACCAGCACTATAAGGGAAATTGATTGTATTTTATAGCATCGCATCATTCCTATATTGCGCAACTTGTGTTTCGAAGTATGTGCAGGTAAATCCAGAAGAATGACCAAAATTGTTATAGTGCTGACCAAACATTACGCCAACTCAAAGACTTGGAAGCTGGTAGCAATCCAGAGGGAATTACAGAATTCAACATATCAGATAAATACCCCAAAAGTATCCCAAAGCACCAGAAGAAAATTGGCAAAGTGTGCCCCTCACGTGACCGCGGATCCGCGGCATAAGGAGGCACGTGCCGCGGATCCGCGGCGCTTCTGCCACGTCATCAATCCAATTTTAGTGCAGAACTCCTATATAAATTCCTATAGCTCAAAAATCTATGGCATATTCCAGATTACCCTAGAAGCTTTTGCCAGATCAGCAAAGGGTCATTAAATTAACCTAATCTTGATTATGCTAATTAAGCTCCTAACAACCTAGTTCTAGAAGCTCTCTCTAACTAACTACTTCTAAAAGCCTTTCTATCTAACAAACTTTAGGAGGGAAATTCAAATTTTGAATTTTAGATCTAGGGTTTTGGAAGTCTATAAAAAGGAGCCTAAATTTAAGGGTTACGGGTTAATCAATTTCTTCATCTCTCCCTCTTCCACCCACAAGTTGAGTGATACAACTTGTGCCTCAAACTCTAACCCTAATTCCAATTCAAAATCAAGATCAAGATCCCGAGTACCATTCAAGCAAAGCAAGTCTTCAACCATCCTTTAGAGACGACGCCGGCATTCATCGGAGCACGAGATCCAAGCCGATCCACGACTCAAAGAGCCGATGCAACGCTAGATTCGACAATCTTGTTCCTTCTCAAATTCTTATAGTCTTGAGCAATGTGTAACAATTTGTGGAATAAATAAAGGTGAAAATTCTTTAAACTTACTTATATTTCAATTCAAGCATCATGATTCAATTGCGATTCTTGAATGTATTCTTTGTAATGATGTGTAAATAAACTCCGCTCGTGGAGGAATCGAGATGATTGTAGAATGATGATGTTGATGAATCTTTAAACGTTTTCTTAAGTCTTATAACAATTGTAAGTTATTGAAAATTGAATGATCGATGATCTAGATCAATGCGAAATGCGTTCTTGATTCTTTTCGCACGATCTAGAGATCAACTATCAATCATTCGATTTTCAAGAAGCTATCTAGTGAATGTGATTCATCGAAAGGACAAAAGGATAGGATGAGGAACCCTAATTCTTCATAAAATTCTTAATCCTCGATTAATCAATATCGATTTAGCATTAACTTGTTAATGGATAAGAAACTGTAATTTTTAGTCTTCTTCACATCTACGATCTAATCGATTCCTACGAGCTTTATTTCAAATCTTGAAACATAAATTGATTGGAATTCAATCGATACTTGATTCTTGATGTTTATCGTTTTCTTGATTCTTGATTAGAATAGTGATACTTGAAGCTCATCGATAAAAATCTTGAATCATTTTGCTTTTCTTTCCTATTAAATTTTCAATTCAAACAAAACAAAATATGAACGAATAGCACAATCCATGTAGACGATCCGCACTTGCTAACGAAATCTATATACGACACCGTTATTGATTGCGGTCAAATACTTTTGGTTGTGATTTCTTTACAATTTTCTCAAACATACACAACAAGAATTTCATATCAATCACCCGGCGAGATTACAATTTTGACCAGTGTCGTCGGCCCAGGTAAAGAATTTTAGTCTCGAACTTCAGTGGTGGTCTTCTAGAGGTCTATCTGGGTCAGATAAGTTGTTTGTTTTTCTCAGAAACATCCCAAGTTACTCTAGATTCTCTGTAGTCCTAAAAAATCTACAAAACCGACACGGGAAAATTCTAAGATCGAGTATTGGTTTCTATTCTCTAGTCTAGGCCAGTAAACATCACTAAGGTCATGTAAAATACTCACTATACCTCAAATACACCTTCATAATTCATATAATCCCCTAACCCTCATCTATGAAAATTCTAACATCACCAAACCATATCGGTTTAACTCTAAACTACTAAAGGACATTAGAAAAACTAAAATCCTAACCAAAAGTGTAGAAATATACCTCATTTAGAAACTCAAGAATTTTCTTGAGTTGTCCAAAGTCTTCAAAATCTTCACTTGAAGCATCCAAAGGCTTTGCGATGAGCTTAAGATCAAATTTTGTGAAGGAAATTGATGCTTTTGGTTTAGTCTTGGGGTGGTTTGTACGGGGAGAGGAGGTGGAGGGAGGTGATGAAGGAAGAAGAAGAGAAATGAAGAAGGAAGAGGTAATGAGAAAAGGAACCATGGTGGTGAGAAGACCCCCTCCGTCTCTCTCTCACCCTCACCTAGCACATACCTCCTTGTCCCCCTCATACAAATATCTTTCTCTTTCCTTTTCCTTTTCTTTTTTTTAAAACAAAGTCCAAAACCACAAAATCACAAATAAAACCATGGTTTAAATAAAATGTAACAAGTATTTGCAACATGCTTTATTGCATGCCATACACATAAACATAATTAATGCATACTTAGTAAATATTAATCAAGTTTAGTATTAACATTGTATACAAATAATTATTTAATAATCTATAAATACTCAATTCACATAATTCCTCTCAAAATCAATAATTCATATAAATTTTCCAATTATTCATCAAACTATAAGTATATAATCATACTATTTCATTAAAACCAATTTCCATATTTTATATAATATCCAAAATTTAATTCTTTTAATTATTTAAATTCCGAAAATAATATTTTATTTTTCATAAAATGTTACAAGGACCGATGAGCAAGATCGATCCCGGAGAACCGAAAAAGCAAGCAAAGAAGATCAAGCTCGATCAAGGTGGCTACAAGGAGCATACGATGAGGAAAGAAGACTGAAAGACAAGGATCTTTTGGTGAGGCTTTCTCATCATAGTAGATAGCTCCTTTAGTTTAGCTAGATAGGTTTATGGTAGACCCGGTTTAATGGGTTATTCTAGCGCCGTTTTTAAACCCTAGAAAATTTTTGTTCTGCAAACCTCCATGGTTGATGTAGGGTGTTAGTGTAACCCAATATTGTATTGATTATTGATCTAATACACTTGCTTTATCGTTACGTGTGCCGGTTATTTCATGCTCGCATCATTGTTCTATACTTACTGCTTTATGTTTATCATTATTACACATTATATATGTATATATTGCTATTGTGTCGCTCTGACGACCTGTGTATGCATGCTCAGAGTAAGAAGTGGACCTAGCTCGGATTATGATGTATCGCACCTCTAGGATATTGCGGACATTTAGGTCAGCGACACCAGCACTGTCTTTCCCTTAATTTCTATCTGGTTAGTTTTGTATCTGTTTTGATAGAATTAGTGACTGCATTTCTCATTAGTTGCGCTATGATTACTGATAACCACATAATGCTAGAAGTAGAAGTATGACTACTGCAAAATATTTTCTTGACCGTAGGAGCATGGCTGGTCTCGTCACCCCTCGTATTCCGTATTTTAGGAAGCGGGACGTGACAGATCTCACCATCGTTTTGGGCAATGTAGCCTAAATATTTAAACCAATCGCTTGGTGGTATCTCGTATCTATCCAATGTTATACCATTGTAATCTTGACGTCTTTGTTTACTAAATTTATATTACATATATGTTGTCTTGGACTTTCTCAATCTAAACCCTAGAGATTCTAAAGTTTGCATGCATAACTCCAATTTGACATTAATTCCTTTTTTCTTATCATTTACCGGAATAATATAATTAGCGAATAATATACACCAAGATATCTCCTCCTAGATAGTTCTATTAAGCTCATTTATCAATATGGCAAATATTAATTCTTATTTGTTTTGCTAAAAAGAAAGTTGGAAAGAAGCTGAGTTGATATTTATATGGCCATAAAATGTAAATTTAGGTTGTTTGATTAGAACGATTGAAAGTGAGAGTGAAAAAGAACAGTAAGAAAGTTGATTAAAATAACATTAAACATCCATTGTTTTCCAATTTCCATTTTCACTATTTAAGGTTTATTTAGAAAATTGAAATGGGCAAAAAAGCTTAGAAATTAATTTCCATTCACTTTGTTTTGAGCACTACTAAAATAGGGGGTTACCCCTACGGATAATGAAATCCGTAAGGACAGATTTCTTTTGGCCCTACGGATTAGTCCGTAGGGCGATACGGTTGCCCTATGGTCCTGATGTATTAATTTAAAAATATTAAATCATAAATTATTGTTTGCCCCTACGGAGCCGCAAACCAAAGACCTACGGACTAATCCGTAGGGGCATCTAAATAGGGATTTAATTAAAAAGGCACAGATCCCCTACGCTGATTATCTCTCGATAATCTCTCGCGCGCGAACCCAAAATCCCCAGATCTTTCATTCCTGTCGATCGCCGTTCTCGTTGTCGCCACCGCCCTGGTTCTTCCTCGTCGTCGTTTTCGTCGTCGCCTCTGTTTCGTCGTCGCCACCGATCGATCGTCTCCTCCACCGCACAGGTTAGTAAATCTTCAATTAAACAAATTTTTGATTATTTTAGGGCTAGGGTTCATGGTTTGGGTACCGATGAGGGTTAGGGTTAGGCATCGGTTGGGGTTAGCGTTAGGGTTGGGGTTGCGGTTGGGCTGGGGTTGCGGTTAGGGTTGGGGTTCGGCAGGGGTTGCGGTTGGGGTTAGGGTTAAAGTTGGGGTTCGGCTGGGGCTGGGGCTAGGGCTGGGGTTAGGGTTAAGGTTGGGGCTGTGGCTGGGGTTAAGGTTAGGGCCGGGTTAGGGTTAGGGTTGCAGTTGGGGTTGGGGTTGGGGAGGGAGTGTTTTGTGGAAGGTGTTCTTGAAAATTAATTGAACAAGAAACCAATAATCAGGATTTACATGAAACTACAATCATGCATTTTTTAAACTATTTTTAAGCTATTGATTTTCTATAGTTTGACACTCAAATGCATACAACAACAATGACGAGAATAACAACAAATTTTTTTTATACAAAAATTAGGGGTGAACTACATTGATTATTTTCTTCCATTCAGTTGTTAAAGAGGCATCTTGTTCAATTAATTGAACAACTATTGCATAATTTCAACTATCCTTGTTTATGTTCATTTGAAATTGGCCTCAAATTTTCATTACTCCATTTTACTACTAGGGTCTATCATGCAAATGACTCGATAAAGTATACAAACACTCATCATCATTCTTATTGTAATAAAGCATTTTCCTTGAGAATGCATGTGGGCTACTGAACTATATAGCTGCCAGTATCTATCAAATGGATCTAATAGTCAATTCAATAATATATCAAAAAGCATTTTCCATGGTAATGAATATGTATTTCTATATGTAAGCATTCATGGAGGCAAAGATTAATCATTCCATCTTTTTATTTTATTTTTTAAAGAAAAGGCTAAATTACCCTGCCTTCAATATGGTTTTTTGAATATGCCCTACTGTTTGTGATAGTCTATCCAAAGTATGATTAAAAAGGTCTTAATTCTCAAAAACTACTTAACTTAGGGGTTGCGGCAAGTAACTACTAAAATATGCATCCTAGTTCTTTAATACTCAATTCTTCATATATCTTATTCTCAAGTTGCAACTTGCAAGTAACTAAGCAAGTATTATTTCATAAGTTTAAAATCGTGTTATATCAGTTACTTTATATTTTATTTAAATACTTCGTATAGTCTATATGAGGAGAATATTCAATCGTATGATAACCGATAGAAGCCTTACCCCCAACAGCCGAAACACACACATACAACAAGAATACACAACAAACGCATCATTAGAGAGTGATTCAAGATGTTCAAGTTAAAAACAATATATGATACTCGATGATAATATGAAACTTTCATATTCTCATCGATACTCATATATGAAACTAAAAGCGTCACTTAGTCCCCGTCTATCGGTTAACATGCGTTCGATGTTCGTCATGATATAGAACTATACGAAGGTTTTTAAATATCGTACGGTATAACTCGATACTAACAACCGTCGTATAGTCTATGTGACGAGAATATTCAATCGTATAATAACCGATAGATTTGTCCCGTGTGGACAAGTTAGGAATGTATAAAGCAAACACCTTCATTCACTTGTGTTTTCATCCGTTTCGAGATATTTCATCGGTACCTTTCCGCTGGTTCTCCGTGTATAAAGATAGATTGGATGTTCATTTCAACGTTATTTCATAGCCTTGAAATGATTATCTATTCTATTACAGTGTACTCGGAGAACAGCGGGGAGGTGCTGCCGAAATTTATTCGAAACGGTTGAAAGCACAAGCGAATGGGTGTTCGCTCTATACATTCTTAATGGGATAGAAGCCTTACCCCCGACAGCCGAAACACACACATACAACAAGGATACACAACAAACGCATCATTAGAGAGTAATTCAAGATGTTCAAGTTAAAACCAATATATGATACTCGATAATAATATGAAACTTTTATATTCTCATCGATACTCATATATGAAACTAAAAGCGCCACTTAGTCCCCGACTATCGGTTAACATACGTTCGATAATTTATTCTTTTCAACGACAAACGTACACACAAAGCATATACACGGATTTTCTCTTTTGTCAGTAATTATCCCGTTCTTAGATTTCTCAAATAGTCACCATAACCTACAATTTATATGTTATACAATCTAACATGGCCTATGAGTACGTCAGAGTTAAGAAGTGGATGTATGTGGATTGGCAACAATGTATGCAACCTAAGTTTTCACAGGAGTTGCTGCTTTTATTGAATTTGCACACGCACATAATAAAATCGTGATAGAGAAGATTCTCTGCCTGTGCGATAGATGTGGCAATAAGTACTGGCAGAAGGTAGAATTGGCAGAGTTTCATATCGTAAAATATGGTTTTACTACACTTTATACAACTTGGAAATATCACGGGGAAGGAGAAGAACGCAGTAATGCGGCAGAAGAAGAAGGAGAACACGATAATGCGGCAGAAGAAAAAGAAGAAGAAGGTAATGCGGCAGAAGAAGAAGACGGTAATTTATTTCCATCAGAAGAAATGGAGGATATGGTAGAAGTTGCCCTAGATGAATCTATTCGTACCGAAGATGACATTCCTTCCGGTCAAGGACCGCGTGCGGATAAATATGAAAATTTCATGAATGATACTAGAAAACCAATTTATGAGAATGCAAAGTATTCCACCCTCTCATGGTTCGTCCAACTTTTCCAGATTAAGTGCCTAAATGGATGGAGCAACAAGTCATTCACAATGCTTCTTTCGTTCTTGAAAGATTCTATGCCCCCGGGAAATAACATGCCCGACAGCTGGTACGGAGCACAGAAGATGATGTCTGATTTGGGTCTGAAATGCGAGAAGATTCAAGCATGTCCTAAAAATTGCGTGTTGTACCGGAAAGAGAATTCAGATTTGAAAGAGTGTCCAACATGCGGAGAGGCCAGGTATAACCCGAAAGATTCTGATAAGAACCCTAATATACCTGTCAAGATAGCACGATACTTTCCCATAACACAAGGGCTACAGAGGCTATTCAGGTGCAAGAAAACAGCCGAGGTAATGATTTGGCATCACCGTGCTCCTCCAAGTGAAGATAGAAAAATGAGCCATCCAAGAGATTCACCGGCATGGAAGGATTTCGATAGGAGGCATGCAATATTCAGTAGCGATTCTCGCAATGTCCGGCTCGGACTAGCTAGTGATGGCTTCTGCCCATTCAACTATATGGCTGGAAGTCACAGCACATGGCCCGTTGTAATGATAATTTATAATCTGTCTCCTTGGTTGGTTATGGACTAATCATACTTTATGATATCTCTTCTTATCGACGGACCAAACTCACCGGGAAACAATATCGACGTCTATCTCCGACCTCTGATCAAGGAGTTAAAATGTTTGTTCATTGATGGTGTAGAGACTTACGATGCAAACACAAATACAACCTTCATACTACGTGCGGTTTTAATGTGGACAATTAATGGCTTTCCTGCGTATGGAATGCTATCAGGTTGGTCTGTACATGGTCACAAAGTATGTTCTCATTGCCATCAACACACAATATCGAAATTCTTGAATTTTAGCAGGAATGTTTGTTATTGCGTCCATCGACTTTCCTACCTCTAGACCACCCCTACAGGTTAGACACTGTTCACTTTGATGGTCATCAGGAGCTTCTTGGACCTCCAGCCTCATTGTCAGGAGAGGACGTGACTGCTCAGTGAGATGGTTACAATAATGTGACCTTCGGGATGGATCCGACAAAACAGGTCAAACCACCATTTTGGAACAAGTTAAGCATTTTCTTCGAGCTTCCGTACTAGTTAACAAATTTAGTGCGTCATTGTCTGGACGTCAAGCATATAGAGAATGGAGTATCAGAGCACATACTCAACTTGCTTCTTTGTAAATACGGGAAATCGAAAGACAACCTGAATGCTCGGATGGATCTATAGGAGTGGGGAATAAGAAGTGAATTGCACCCTAGACCGGTAGCGGGTAGACCAGGCAAGTTTATACTTCCCAATACCGCTTATCTTATGTCACAACCAAAGAAGAAAAGATTCCTGCAGGTGTTGCATGATTTGAAAGTTCCCACAGGTTTCTAAGGATCATTCAGCAAGAAAATAAAAATTGTGAAAGGCAAGATCGATGGGCTGAAAAGTCATGATCACCATGTTATCGTGGAGCACCTTCTTCCATTATCCCTCAGGACTTCTCTCCCCGAATCGGTTGGTTTAGTAATCAACGACCTATGTTGTTTTTTCAGAGAGTTATGTGCTAAAACACTGGAGGTTGTGACGCTGGATAAACTAGAAAATTCTATTGCGTTGATACTTTGCAAGTTTGAGCGTATTTTCCCACCATCATTCTTCGATATCATAATACACATGACGGTTCATCTTACAACTGAGGCTAAATTAGCCGGACCGGTACAATATCGATGGATGTATCCCGTCGAGAGGTACGTGGAATTTTTCGTTGCACGCAATTTTTAAAATTATTGTTGTCCTATATACCCGTATTTATTTATTCAACATATTTTCTTTAGGTAACTCTACACTCTTAAAAAGTATATACGCAATAGAAATCGACCAGAGGGTTCTATCATTCAAGATTATCTTCTTGATGAAGCAACCACATTTTGTTCTCGCTATCTGGACGAGAACATTGAGACGAGACTTAACCGGCCTCGAAGAATTCAAGACGGACCATATGGTAAAGCCGATTATAAGAGGGTAGACACTATGTTTATCAACAAGATATACCGGTTTATCTTGCTTAATTGCGCATGTCTTGAATAAATTAGAGAGTAAGTTTTTTTGAATTAATTACTATATTCGTGTTTGTGTGTGTATGAAATAATATAATATTAATGTCACCCTTATTTGTCGAAAACAGAATTCATTTTAACGAGGTACGTAAGGGGCATCCTAACTGGAACGATGAACGATTGGAAAAATATCATCAAGATAATTTTTGCGATTGGGTCATAGATCATGTAAGTTATTTGAATAATATGTTATTGCTATCAGTTTTAATCTAAACTTATATCGTTATGTATTTGTAGTAAAATTTGTTTTGTTAGATCCACGATTCGAACCTGTCTGCATCATTTGAGAGTGATTCAAGATGTTTAGCTCAATTTCCTAGTATGGAGGTTGCATATTATAAAGGATTCGGTGTCCTTAGATGAAAATTCAAAGTTAAGGATATAGAAACATCTAGAACCACTCAGAATAGTGGTATTGCGACGGTAAGATTGGATGATGTGATTTATTATGGGTATTTAAATTGTATACTCGGCATCCACTATCCCGGACGATCAGAACCCTTTTATATATTCCAGTGTACCTGGTACGATATGCGAACCGATACAGATAAGTGGAGAAGCAATCTTGGGACTTGGAAAGATGAATATGGATTGACCAGTGTGAACACACTTCGATTTTACAGTCAGGAAGATCCGTTTATCTTTCCGAACCAAGCGTTCCAAGTATACTACTCACAGTGTTTGAAGCATCCGGGATAGAGTGTTGTATGCCGTTGGAAACCCAGGTGTTCACCGCCGAAAAGACGCGACCGGGACGCTCGGACGTCCGTGGTCTGAATTCCAAGGGTAAATGCTAATTGGTGCTATCTGTCCACCTCTCCGAAAATGCCAAGTTGATTTATGGCACCATGTATCGAAGGTTTAAACGGATGCGGCCAATATAGCAGACTTCGTCAGATTTCCCCTCACTTGAAGGATTTTTGATTGTGGGGACGCTCTTCCCTGCAGGCGCAAGCCCCTGCAGTTAATTACGCTACCGCATCGCGGTAAAAACTTTCTCCTTCTTCAGATGGTCACTTCGTGTCGTGGGTGTTTATTTTTTTTGTGGTTGCCCGTGGATTGTATACGGAGACTAATTTATGTCGTCGCCCATAGGGCGTGGATCAGTCCAAATCCGTATTTTCTTAGATTTGGGTTTGGGGGTTGAGTTGGAGGATACGTTAATCTCTTTTAAGATTAAGGTCAACTTAAACGTTAGTTAAGAATACGTTAGTCTAATTTTAGACTAAGATCAACTTAACGGGATCGTTTAGATCCTACTACAGAGCATTTAGGCTTTATTGTTTAGTTTAGGGACATTGCGGTCGATAACCAGTTTAAGAACATGGTGGTCTATTGTTAGTTTAAGAACATTACGGTCCAATGTTAGTTTAAAGACATCTCAGTCAAGGTTAAGGACATCATAGTCCGTGAGTTTAAAGACCTCACAGTCAAGGTTAAGGACATCATAATCCATGGGTTTAAGGACCCCACAGTCCAGTTTAAAGACGTCATAGTCTATGAAATGTATGGTTGTCGGGACCCGTCACCTCTCTGAAGACGTTGAAGGATTAAAACGACAAATATCATAGGAGTTCAGGGATGTACCCTTGAACCAAAATTGATTGGGAGATCTGTAGTCCAATTTGGAACTAAGATCAATTAATTAGATTATGAACTTGTTGGCTCAGTTAAATCTGAATTGAGAACTTATGGCCAATTCAGGCTAAGTTCAATTAAGTTTGAAATGTTGGCCCTTTGTTGGCCTATTGGACATTTGTCTGGGTTCAGCCCCCCCATTATTTAGCGATGCTAAACAGGGGTTTGGGGGCTCTGACAACATTTTGTCTTTTACTGGGCACTGACTATTCATCATGGCTCTAGGGTTTTATTTTGAATGTCATATGAAATGATCAAGTTTGGAAGAATGTAACTGTGGTTCAATCAAAGGGGAGATCTTGTCTCTGGAAAACTTAGCTGATTTGGGCTAAGGCTGGTTTGAAAAATAGTGTTAAACACTAACACATATTCGAAGATCACGTGTTCCCATGTGATGCACTTAAAATAGTGTTAAACACTAGAAATGAGGTGGTCACATGGGGACACGTGAGGCGCCTGAGAATGGGCCAAACTTCCTTTATTTTATTCTCAGAATATTTAAATAAGTGTTAAACACTTTCAATCTTCCAGGCCATCACGTGTGGGCACGTGATGGACATCCATGCACTAGATATTAAAGGGATTTTCTAGAGGTCATGTGGGGACACGTGAGGGCATCCATGCATTGGATTTTAATCCTTCAATTCTTTCTATCTTCTCTTTTTTAAAGAGGTGTTTGTCAGGGATCACGTGGGGTCACGTGAGGCATATGAAGATTGGGTCAGACTTCCTTTATTTTCTTCCCAGAATGTTCGAATAAGTGTTGAACACTTAAGTCTTCACGGCCATCACGTGTAAGCATGTGATGAATACCCATGCACTGCTTTATTAAAGTGGTTATTACGGGTCACGTAGGGACACGTGAGGGCGCCCAAAATTGATTCTGCCTTGGGTTTGTTCCCTTTTGTTTTGAGGGTCACGTGTGAGCACGTGAGGTATTGCCTTCAAGCTTTTTCTTTCTCATTTTGAGGAATTTGTTTGAGGGTCACATGGGGGCACGTGATCATGTCCCGTTCATTCTTTTCTGATCATTAAAGGAAGGGTCACGTGTTGCCACGTGACCATGTTTTCATGCATGTATAATTTGAGTCATTTGCTTAAGAATTAAATTCTTTGGTAGGGTTAAACCCTAATTCTTTTTTGAGAAATTAAATTCCTATGTATATGGAAGAATTAAATTCTTATTAGGGAGAATTGAATTCTCATGTAGGGTTAAACCCTAGTTCTGTTCTTTTTAGAGGAATTAAATTCCTATGAAGTTGGGAGAATTAAATTCTCAAATAGGGTTAAACCCTAGTTCTGTTTGGAGGAATTAAATTGCTATGAATTTGGGGGAATTAAATTCCTTAAACTTAAATTATCCCTTTAAATTTTGGATCTGCATGGCAGAATCTCCTCGATGAGAATTAAATTCTCAACCTGTGGGGAGATCTGCTTCTGCAGATTTTCAACCAAAGGAAGAACTAAGTTCTTTTGTTCAGAAGAGTTAAACTCTTAAATTGAGAATTAAATTCTCTTTTATTTTATGGAGCTTAGATCTCTTTTCCCTTTCTCACCTAGGGTTTCCTTTTCTTCTGAAGAAATTTTCTTCCTCTCTTGAGAATTAAATTCTCCTCTCCTTTTTTTCTCTCTTGAGAATTAAATTCTCCTCTCTTTTTTTCCTCTCTGTTCTTCTTTCAAAAAAAGTAGTTCCCTTCTTTTTTCTTCTTGGCTCCTATTTATAGGAGAAAGAAAACAATCAATTTGTTTAGTGAATCTTTCATTGAAAGATTTTGGTTGTTTTTGTAACTAACATGATCTTTTAGATCACTCAGTGAATTTTATTCACCATTGGATTTAAATCCAAAATATATTCTGTTTGTTATTTTTGATGAATTTCAGGAAAATCTTTCCTTGTATAAAATCTTTCCATAAATTGGTGATTTTTAATCACTATTGGATTTTTAATCCAACGGTGCTCCACTTTACAGAGCATAATCTTTTTGTTTGGAAAGATCTAAATAAATATTAGGATTTTTGATTTCCCTTAATTTAGAATTTAATTTTTTTAATTCAGAAGGCTTTTGAAGCCCATCACGTGTTGGCACGTGGTCCCAATGTTTGATAATTTAATTCTATCAGTTAAAGAGCTGAGGGACATGTCACGTGTCAGTACGTGACCCTCTTTGATTAGCATTTTAACCAGAATTCAATTCTGATGTTTTATAGAATTAAGGAATCATCATGTGTGAGCGCATGACCCTTGGTCACGTGTGAGCGCGTGACCCTTGGTCACGTGTGAGCGCGTGACCCTTGGTCATGTGTGAGCGCATGACCCTTGGTCATGTGTGAGCACGTGATGCCCCATTGGAGTTTTCCTTTAGTTTTTACTATATCCTTTATTCCTTTTCAGTGGGTTTAAAGGCTCATCACGTGTTGGCACATGACCCATTTAATTATTTATTTTATTCAGTGCCTACAGGCTTTGCCTGTAAATGGTCACGTGTCTGCACGTGATGTCCGGTCACGTGTAGGCACGTGATGCCTCATAACTTTTGATCCCGGATGAATTATGAGGCCCATAATATATCAAATCGAAGGGTTTTTCGAGATGCTTTCAATAACATTAGAATTTAGCTGTTTCTCATTTGGTATTTTATTAAAATACAGCCCGAAAAATACTGGTTCGCATTTTCTTAAGTGTATCACTGCCATTTGATACCTTGGGTTTTTTTGCGCAGAAATTTTTTACGGGAACAAATGCCCCCTACTACTTTGCCCATGCAAGTATGTACGTAGGTGAAGTAGTGCAGAGTTATGCATGGCGTATGACCAGTTTCGGGTTGGTATATAACTTTCAGAATCTTGATCTGAGAAGATAACGAGCGGACACAAGCGTCGTCATTTATCATTAACTCAAATCTCAACTCTTAAGGGATATAGTTCCAAACCCTCAGCCTCATGAGCCGCACCCTTCTATTTCTTTATGTCTTACTCTGGTGTGAAGGAGTTTATATACTCATGAGTAACTTCTCCATTTCTGTGGCATGTAGCTTTGGCAAGTATGGCCCATAGATGGTAGATAACAGTTCCTCTTAAATTCTTTATAGGGCAGTGATGGCTTAGGAGACAGGGTTAGGATCTGTCTCCTAAGACTTTTCAACTTTATAAGCCGTGAGGGTCTCATAAAGAATTTTCTCCCTACAGGTCGAGAGGATCCCGTAGGTGTATTTTCTCCTTAGGAGTCGTGAGGACTCCTAAGTGCGTTTTCTCTTTAGAGTCGTAAAGATCTCATAAGAGAATTTTCCCCTTACAAGTTGAGATGACTCGTAAGTGGTTGTTTTCCTCCTTTTCGAGATTCGACTTTGGAGAGTGTGGTCCGTGAATAGTAGCAAGAGTCCATTTTGGACTGACTTGTAGGGCCCCAGTGCTTAGGAAACAGGTCATTATCCCCATTTTCTAAGACTTTTTCCTAGGAGTTGAAACAAATCGAGAAGTTCTTGCAAGGACCCTAATTTCCTCACGAGTCAAGACAAATCGAGAAATTCTCGCAAGAATGTCCTAACGTCACAGTTAACCTCTGCTCTTTACGATAGAGGTTCGTTAGGGTCTGTGGTACTAGGGTTTTGCCCGTCGTACAGTCGCGTTGGCTGATCTATTCCTCGATAGGAAATCTTGTTATTCGAGTAACCTTGCGAATGTCGTGTTTCTCTTATCCCTTCGGGGGCAGGACAAGATATCTTTAAGCAATCTTCCTAGGCAGTTTGACCGTCGGAAGAGCAAGCGTTAGGAATTTTGCAATGTCGCTTTTTACTTGAGGTTAGGCTCATTTTGGAGAGCACCGATGAGTCATAACCACTCCGCGCTGGTATGGGATGATCTCCAAAAATCTTTCAGGTTTTAAATGAGTTGTCGTCAAGACCCTGAAGCTAGGAATTTAGCCTTTGCTTTGTTTGCTAGCATTGCGTCTGCGGTATCGAGATGAATATTGCGGTTGTCTCTAGGTTGTTGATGAACCATCGAGATTTGGAGCTAGGGATTTTGCTATGGCTCCGTTGTTTGATTGTCACGTCTGAATCCTGCTGGAAGGAGAACGCTGTGGTGACATCTCATCTGCTGTATCGAGACGAACGTCGAGGTGGTGACCACTCCATGTGGGATGATCTCCAGTAGTCTTTCATGTTTTATATGAGTTACCGTCAAGACCCTGAAGGTAGGAATTTGGCCTTCGCTTCGTTTGCTTTGGCATGTCCGGATTCTGTTGGAGGAAGAACGCTGTGGTGACATCTCATCTGCTGTATTGAGACGAACGTCGAGGTGGTGACCATTCCGCGCTGGTGTGGGATGATCTCCGATTGTCTTTCAGGTTTTATATGAGTTACCGTCAAGACCCTGAAGCTAGGAATTTGGCCTTCGCTTCATTTGCTTTGGCGTGTCCGAATCCTGTTGGAGGAAGGACGCTGTAGTGACATCTCGTCTGCTGTATCGAGACGAGCGTCGTGGTGTTGACCACTCCATGTGGGATGATCTCCGGTAGTCTTTTAGGTTTTATATGAGTTACCGTCAAGACCCTGAAGCTAGGAATTTGACATTTGCTTCGATTTGATCGTGAGGTCTTTTGTTGACGTTGTGTCTGTATCCTGCTGGATTGTGAAGGAATGCCGTTGTTGACATTGTGTCTGGTGTAACAAAGCGAATGCTGAGGTGGAGCTGGGATTTTGCCGTCACTCGGCTTTGTTTCGACCATGGGGTCTTTCGTTGACGTTGCATTTGAATCCTGCTAGATTGCGAAGGAATGCCATTGTTGACATTGCGTCTAGTGTAACGAGACGAATGCTGAGGTGGAGCTGGGATTTTTCCATCACTCCTCTTTGTTTCGACCATGAGGTCTTTTGTTGACGCTGCGTCTGCATGCTGTCGGACTGCGAAGGAACGCCATTGTTGACATTGCGTCTGGTGTATTGAGACAGATGCTGAGGTGGAGCTGGGATTTTGCCGTCACTCCGCTTTGTTTTAACCATGAGGTCTTTTGTTGACGTTGCGTCTGCATCCTGGTGGACTGCGAAGGAACGTCGTTGTTGACATTACGTCTGGTGTAATGAGACAAATGATGAGATGGTCTCTAGGTTGTCTGTGAACCGTTGAGATTTGGAACTAGGGACTATACCGTGACTCCATTTGATGGTGTAACATCTACGTCCTGCTGGAATAAGGAGGCACACCGTTGTTGACATTTAGGCTGTAGATGTGGCCATTGAGATTTGGAACTAGGGACTTTGCCATGACTCCGTTTCGTTGGGACTCTGAGGTCGGTTGTTGACGTGACGTCTACATCTGGTTGGAGTGAGGAGAAACGCCATTAGTGATATCTAAGTTGTCGATGTTGACGTCGAGACCCTAAAGCTAGGGATTTTCTTTTGCTTCGTTTGTTGACATTGTGTCTGCAATATTGCGATAAATGTCGAGCTTGTCTCTAGGTTGTCTATGAACTGTCGAGATTTGGTTTCGCTTTCTGATGGAGCCTGGTGGGGAGGAATGGTTCCCTCTTTATTTGTGCCCCTGGATTGTATACAGGGATCGATGTGATCTCACCTGTAGGGCATAAAGTTTCATTCTTTCATTTTTTTATTTCTTTCCGCGATACTCTATCATTTCAGCATTTTATATTGCGAAAGTCACGATTGCCCAATCATTTCGGCTATTTTTTCTTTTTACTCGCTTTGTTTTATTGCGAGTTGCCCAACCATTTCGGTTATTTTGTATGCATATATTTTTACTTGCTGATTTTGTTGCAAGTTTCCCTATCATTTCGGCTATTTCATATGCATTTTTGGCTCATCGACTTTTCTCCACGAGTATGGAACTTGGGATCTGGTACCAATCTTAGCATCAGCATCGCTGCGACTGGAATATAGCCAGGAGCGAATCATCATTTGCCATGAAAGGACTTGGAATTTGATACCGATTTAGGCATCAGCATCTCTACAACTGGGATATTGCCAGGAGCGAATCATCATTTGCCTCTGTCGATGTTGAGCAAAGGTGGCTTAGCAAACAGGATTAGGATCCCGTCGACTAAGGCTTTTGACTTCATGAGCCGTAAGGGTCTCATAAAGGCGTTTCTCCCTACGAGTCGTGAGGATCTCGTAAGTGCGTTTTCTTCTTAGGAATCATGAGGATTCCTAAGTGTGTGTTCTCTTATAAGTCGTATGGATCTTACAAGAGTGTTTTCTCCTTATAAGTCGAGAGGACTTACAAGGGTCGTTCACCATGTGAGCATATCCCTAGTCGCTGGTAGGACTTTGTTAGGGAAATGTTTATTCATGCCCATGGATTTTATACAAGGGTCAACATTGAGCCGCTTGTAGGGCAGCATTGGAGGTTGTGGTGGCCGCTTAAGAACAGGTTCAGATCCCTGTAGCTTAAGACTTTTGAATCCTATGAGCCATGAGGGTCTCAAAGGGGCAATTATCCCTACGAGTCGTGAGGATCTCGTAAGTGTAATTTCTCCTTAAGAATCGTGAGGATTCCTAAGTGTATTTCTCCCTTGTGAGTCGTAAGGATCTCACGCAGGTGGTTTCTTGTTACAAGGTCGAGATGACCTTGCAAGTGTCTTTTAACGAGCTTACGCCCTTTCGAGTTTTCACAAGACTCGCCGATAGCCCTACTGTTTTTACTCACGGAGCCCTTTCGGGTTTTCATCCGTGCCCATCTCGCTTGTGGACGTACAGTTTTTTTTTCTGTTTTTTTAAACGAGTCTGCGCCCTTTCGGGTTTTCACAAACATCGTCGGTAGTCCTGCTGTTTTTACTCACGGAGCCCTTTCGGGTTTTCATCTGTGCCCATCTTGCTTATGAACGCATCGTTTTTTTTTGCGTCAGCCTTTGGATGTTGCGGTCCATAGTAGTTTATAAACGTTTCGGTCAATTGCAAGTTTTAGGACATTGCGGTCCATTGTTAGTTTAGAAACATTTCGGTCCGTTGAAAGTTTTTGGACATTACGGTCCATCGTTGCCGTATTCGAGGTGAATTTCTAGTTTACGGACTTTTCGGTCCAAGGGGCTTTCTCTATGAATGAGCACAATGCCCCTGGCATGTCTACCTTTTTAGGGGCGTGAGGTTGTGGTGGGTTCACCTTCCAATTTTCGGATAATGCGAACTTGCCTTGTTGGTATTGGTCCTCAATCTAGCCTTTGAAGATGAAGCAAACTTTGATTGGATAGCTTACTGCTTGGTGGTAAGGGCAGTAATTAGGATTGTTGACATCGCCTGGGTGCAACGGACGTTTTGGATCCAGTAGATTGATGAGTTTGTTGCGTATTGCCAGCTCGAATAGTCTCCTCGTTTTATCCTGGAGAAACAAGTTAGGACGTCCCAGTCTCTCCTCGAGGGATGGGCGTGGACGCACGTTGTTTTGGCGAACAACCGGCTTTAAGTTGCTCGGCTGTTGTTGAGTATTGGCAATGAAAGTTGCTTTTCCTTTCCCCTTTTCATTCCGAAGATCTGTCTTTGAAGGAGACGGTCTATGACCCATCTGGTTCATTTGGGCCAGCTTGTCAATCAAGGCCTGGAACGTGGTCGGCTTGAAGAACATCATGAATTGAGAAATAGTTGCTTGAGGGTCAAGGGTACCCATGAACATGCCCACTGCCGGTGCTTCCTCTATGAGTTGTTCGCACTTTGACCATAGGTTTCACCACCGGATTGCTTATTGGACCCATGTCTCTCCTGGTTTCACCCTGGCGTTAATCAATGCGGTGATCGGGGTGCGTTCACTAGAGCTTGCGAAACATTGGGTAAACAGCAGCTCCATCTCTGCAAATGTCTTGACAGAGTCATTCGGGAGTTCAGAGTACCATTCGAACACCATCTCTGACAAGATGCCGACGAACTGGCGGAGTAGCAATTTGTCATCACCTCCAGTGTTGCCGCACAAGGCTCTGAATTGAGCGACGTGCTGATGCGGATTTCCCGTCCCCTTATATACATGGAATTTGGGGATTGTGTATCCCGGCGGGTACTTTATTTGGTCGTACCAACCCGGATAAGGTCGTCCAGTCTGAACAACCTGACCGGCCGCTTCATTCTCCTGGTAAACTCGTATCTGCTGAGCGATGTAATCATCCAGAGTGGCCTTAGAGATAGTCTCCTCCTTGGCTGCTGAAAGAGCTGGAGGAGGGTTTGATATCTCCACTCGGTCGTCTTCAAGGATAATTGGAGGGTCTTCAGCTGGAGGATCCGGGTGTAACATCATCCCGACCATGTCTTGAAATAAGAACGGCATTCGTTTTATGTTGGCAGCTTGTTCCGCTGCCTCTTTGTTCTTCTTTTCGAGAATTCTGCGAAGGAACTCAGCATCAGTTTCTTTTTCTTGACGTTGCTGTGATGACGTTTCCGGGCTCTCTTTTGGCCATGTGGGTACGGCCATCTGCATCAACATTTCCTGAAGCTTCTGTTGTTGCTCATGGGCCCTTGTTACAGATTGTGTAAGCGGTCGATGACATGTGGAGATACGGCTGTCCTCTTTTCCGGACGCCATATAGACGGTGTGCACCACCATGCCCCCAGACTTGGGGCGTTTAGGTTCAGTGGTCTTGTGATTCGTCACAGACTCAGGGATTTTCTCCGGCCTTCTTTTCTTGTGAGCGGTCGAAATTGAGGGGGTCGTTGCAGTAGGCACCTAAGTAGCTGTCGCATTTTGTGTCTTGACAGGACGGTCCTCTTCCCGCTGAACTTTCACCTTTTTCTGTCGGCGGGAATAATCTTGATCAATTACCGAGTCTTGGACTTGACGCCAGACCTTGTAGATTTTAGAGGACAGCCGTTGAGGGGGTTGTTCCGGCTTCACCCTTGTAGCACTCTCCATAGATGGAGGAGATCTTTTTAGCACAGCCGTCGAAGAGTTCTTGTGTACCCTCCTAAGTGGTTCAAAACTGTATCCAATTGGAACAGCGGCATCAATTTCCACCGTTGGAGCCGGCGGAGTCAGTCCAGAAGGAGAGCTGCCCCCAGCCTTCCTTACTCGGCGACGTCGAGCGTGTCGATCCGACGGTACTGGCTCAGCTATTGGGGTGGTTTCATCATGCCCCCTGTCTTAGTCAGAAATTATCGTTGTCAGCCTATTGAAAACTGATATCCGCTGAGTGGGGATGGCCAACCTATCGAAGGCAGACTTCTAAGTAGGGGAAGCAGCCTTGACGATTTCGCCTAGAACGGGAGCTGAATCAGTTAGTCTTATGAAGACCAACCTTTTGGCAGGAGAATCCTCTTTGAAGACTTCGGGAGCAGGAATGGCTATCCTTTTCGGGATAACTCCTTCTGGTATTGCGGGCTTCTTCACGGGCCCGTTGTAGCTTTGGCCCAGTCTGCTGAAAACTGAGGCACTTGGTTTGGACGACCCGTTGAGAGGGGCCGCGGTAATGGTGACTCAATCAATGACCAACTTCTTTGGGGCTTCTTGCGACAGCAACGGGGCATTGAAGCTCATAGGTCAGATCATGGTCCCAAAGAACAGCCCAGTAGTGGCCTGAGTTACTTTCTCCACTGGCATCTTGAAAAGGGAGGCTGCTTGGGGCCCGTAAGTCACTCCTCCGGACAGGACGGAGTAAGAGTTGCAGTTGCAGTTAGTGCAGTTTGAAGCTATTGATCTTCTGTTTTTCTGCACGGAGAAAGACACCAAATCATAGTACCTCGAATCCACAGGCAACCATAGCAAACCGCGATTCGTTCGCGAACATGACACACGAAGTGTGGAGTGGAAAGAGGAAAAGGTCCCACCGGGCGTGCCCGAATCTGTTCACCGCCGAAAACATGCGACCGAGACGTTGAGACGTCCGGGGCCTGAATTCCGAGGGCAGATGCTAATTGGTACTATCCGTCCACCTCTCCGAAGATGGCAAGTTGATTTATGGCACCATGTATCGAAGGTTTAAACGGATGCGGCCGATATAGCAGATTTCGTCAAATTCCCCCTCACTTGAGGGGTTTTTTTATTGTGGGGACGCTCTTCCCTGCAGACGCAAGCCCCTGCAGTTAATTACGCTACCGTATCGCGGTAAAAACTTTCTTCTTCTCCAGAGGGTCACTTCGTGTCGTGGGTGTTTATTTTGTTTGTGGTTGCCCATGGATTGTATATGGAGACTAATTTATGTCGTCGACCGTAGGGCATGGATTAGTCAAAATCCGTATTTTCTTAGATTTGGGTTTGGAAGTTGAGTTGGAGGATACGTTAATCTCTTTTAAGATTAAGATCAACTTAAACGTTATTTAAGGATACGTTAGTCTAATTTTAGACTAAGATCAACTTAACGGGATCGTTTAGATCCTACAACAGAGCATTTAGGCTCTATTGTTTAGTTTAGGGACATTGCGGTCGATTACCAGTTTAAGGACATGGTGGTCTATTGTTAGTTTAAGGACATTACGGTCCAATGTTAGTTTAAAGATATCTCGGTCAAGGTTAAGGACATCATAGTCCGTGAGTTTACAGACCTCACAGTCAAGGTTAAGGACATGATAGTCCATGGGTTTAACGACCCCATAGTCCAGTTTAAAGACGTCATAGTCTATGAAATGTATAGTTGTCGGGACCCGTCCCCTCTCTGAAGACGTTGAAGGATTACAATGACAAATATCAGAGGAGTTCAAAGATGTACCCTTGAACCAAAGTTGATTGGGAGATCTGTAGTCCAATTTGGAACTAAGATCAATTAATTAGATTATAAGCGTGTTGGCTCAGTTAAATCTGAATTGAGGACTTATGGCCAATTTAGGCCAAGTCCAATTAAGTTTGAAATGTTGGCCCTTTGTTGGCCTATTGAACATTTGTCTGGGTTCAGCCCCCCTATTATTTAGCAATGCTAAACAGGGGTTTGGGGGCTCTGACAATATTTTGTCTTTTATTGGGCACTAACTATTCATCATGGCTCTGGGGTTTTATTTTGAACGTCATATGAAATGATCAAGTTTGGAAGAATGTAGCTGGGGTTCAATCAAAGGGGAGATCTTGTCTCTGGAAAACATAGCTGATTTGGGCTAAGGCTGGTTTGAAAAATAGTGTTAAACACTAACACATATTCGACGATCACGTGTTCCCACGTGATGCACTTAAAATAGTGTTAAACACTAGAAATGACGTGGTTACGTGGGGATATGTGAGGCGCCTGAGAATGTGCTAAACTTCCTTTATTTTATTCTCAGAATATTTAAATAAGTGTTAAACACTTTCAATCTTCCAGGCCATCATGTGTGGGCACGTGATGGGCATCCATGCACTGGATATTAAAGGGATTTGCTAGGGGTCACGTGGGGACACGTGAGGGCGCCAATGCATTGGATTTTAATCCTTCAATTCTTTCCATCTTCTCTTTTTTAAAGAGGTGTTTGTCAGGGGTCATGTGAGGCATATGAAGATTGGGTCAGACTTCCTTTATTTCCTTCCAGAATGTTTGAATAAGTGTTAAACACTTAAGTCTTCACGGCCACCACATGTAGGCACGTGATAGATACCCATGCATTGTTTTATTAAAGTGTTTATTAGGGGTCACGTGGGGGTGCCCAAAATTGATTCTGCCTTGGGTTTGTTCCCTTTTATTTTAAGGGTCACGTGTGAGCACGTGAGGCATTGCCTTCAAGATTTTTCTTTCTCATTTTGAGGAATTTGTTTGAGGGTCACGTGGAGGCACGTGACCATGTCTCATTCATTCTTTTCTGATCATTAAAGGAAGGATCACGTGTTGCCACGTGACCACGTTTTCATGCATGGATAATTTGAGTCCTTTGTTTGAGATTACATTCTTTGGTAGGGTTAAACCCTAATTCTGTTTTGAGGAATTAAATTCCTATGTATATGGAAGAATTAAATTCTTATTAGGGAGAATTAGGGTTAAACCCTAGTTCTGTTCTTTTTAGAGGAATTAAATTCCTATAAAATTAGGAGAATTAAATTCTAAAATAGGATTAAACCCTAGTTCTGTTTGGAGGAATTAAATTCCTATGAATTTGGGGGAATTAAATTCCTTAAAACTTAAATTCTCCCTCTAAGTTTTGGATCTGCATGACAGAATCTCCCCGATGAGAATTAAATTCTCAACATGTGGGGAGATCTGTTTCTGCAGATCTTCAATCAAAAGAAGAACTAAGTTATTTTGTTCAGAAGAGTTAAACTCTTAAATTGAGAATTAAATTCTTTTTTATTTTATGGAGCTTAGATCTCTTTCCCCTTTCTCACCTAGGGTTTCCTTTTCTTCTGAAGAAATTTTCTTCCTCTCTTGAGAATTAAATTCTCCTCTCTTTTTTCTCTCTCTTGAGAATTAAATTCTCCTCTCTTTTTTTCTCTCTATTCTTCTCTCAAAAAAAAGTAGTTCCCTTCTCTTTTCTTCTTGGCTCGTATTTATAAGAGAAAGAAAAGAATCAATTTATTTAGTGAATCTTTCATTGAAAGATTTTGGTTGTTTTTTTAACTAACATGATCTTTTAGATCACTCAGTGAGTTTTATTCACCATTGGATTTAAATCCTAAAGATATTCTATTTATTATTTTTGGTGAATTTCAGGAAAATCTTTCCTTGTATAAAATCTTTCCATAAATTGGTGGTTTTTAATCACCATTGGATTTTTAATTCAACTGTGCTCCACTTTACTGAGCACAATCTTTTTGTTTTGAAAGATCTAAATAAATATTAGGGTTTTTGATTTCCCTTAATTTAGAATTTAATTTTATTAATTCAGAAGGCTTTTGAAGCCCATCACGTATTGGCATGTGATCCTAATATCTGATAATTTAATTCTATCAATTAAAAAGCTGAGGGACCTGTCACGTGTCAGCACGTGACCCTCTTCGATTAGCATTTTAACCAAAATTCAATTCTGCTGTTTTAAAGAATTAAGGAACCATCACATGTTACCACGTGACTCTTGGTCGCGTATGAGCACGTGATGCCCCATTGGAGTTTTCCCTTAGTTTTTACTATATCTTTTAATCCTTTTCAATGGGTTTAAAGGCCCATCGCGTATTGGCACGTGACCCATTTAATTATTTATTTTATTCAGTGCCTACAGGCTTTGTCTGTAAATGGTCATGTGTCTGCACGTGATGCCCGGTCACGTGTGGGCACGTGATGCCTCATAACTTTTGATCCCGGATGAATTATGAGGTCCATAATATATCAATCAAAGGGTTTTTCGAGACGCTTTCAATACCATCAGAATTTAGTTATTTCTCATTCGGGAGTTTATCAAAATACAGCCCGGAAAATACTGGTTCGCATTTTCTTAAGCGTATCACTGCCATTTGATACCTTGGGCTCTTTTGCGCAGAAATTTTTGACGGGAACACCAGAAATGTCTACGATGTCCCAGAATTCGAGGACAGTGATGAGGATAAAGAAGAGAGAAGGTTTTGAGTACTCCGACCGTATGTTTTGAAAGACGGGTTGTATTCGGCCGATCATGAAGTTACATGAGTTAGAAATGATATCGATGATGAAATCCAAGTAGATATGTCTAATGCGCCCATGAAACAAAAAAATTTATCAGTAATGTTATATTATTACTTCACATTTTACGATCTATACATATATAATCAATACTTGTAATGATTATCTAATGCGTTCACGAACCGTTTATCTAGATTTGATGATGATGACGGGAGCAGCAAGGGGCGGCAGGAGCTCCAGCCGCGGCAGAGGCAGAGGCAGAGCGGTTCTGCCGCCCGGAGAGCTGCGTAGGGAGCTTCAAAGGGCCGGTCTTGCACCCAGATCAGAGACCCCTTCGGATGCCTCCTTCGGTGTGGACTTTGCCACACCTCCAAGTATATTGCACTATATCCATTTTGAATGTAATATTATAGATATTCATGCCTGTTCATGTCAAAATTACTTATATTGTCAATGTTTGATTGTCTAGCTATTGGTGATGCGTCCATATCAGGGACAGAGGCCACACCTCCAGGTATGTTTATATATCATATAGTGTATGTATATTGATATAGAATGCTATATCATAAATATACACACATTCTTTTTGCTCTTACTTAGATAATCATTTTTTTATTGTCTAGCTGTAGGTGGTGCCACCACCGCACCTGCGGGTATGTTTATATATCCTATAGTACATGCATATTGATTTAGGATGTTATATTATTGATCTACACATTTTTTTTGCAATTACTTATATAATCTATTTTTAATTGTCTAATTATAGGTGGTGTGTCCACATCTGACGCATGGGCCACTCCTGCCACTTCCGTACCCTCCGCTCAGTTTGTAGGTTAGCATGAATAAATATAAAATATTTATTCATTTTATATATCCTCTAAACAATAAATATGAACTCCATGGAAATTTAGCGTCAATATTTATTTTCTAGTTGGAGGGGATGCGTCCGTATCTGGGACACCGGTTGTTCCTCACCGGAGGAACTATCGTCCCGCTCGTGCTGCTGCCTGGGCCCAGGCTCGTGCTTTAGTCACCGGAGGTATATATCACACTTCAATTTTCGTTTAACCTTGATTTCTTAAAAAATCTTTATCTTAATATTGATTGTCTTGATATTACTTGCAGACACGGGGCCTCCCCATCCCCAGAGGGGAACTCGAGACTCGAATCAGTCCCACAGGCTAAGGCCTAACAGAGCTAGGGGGTAACATTTCTCCTCTTTTTTACCCCTGATTATCGCTATACCGGAGATCATGCCGAG
This sequence comes from Agapanthus africanus, assembly GCA_030015575.1. Taxonomy (NCBI): domain Eukaryota; kingdom Viridiplantae; phylum Streptophyta; class Magnoliopsida; order Asparagales; family Amaryllidaceae; genus Agapanthus; species Agapanthus africanus. Next base: position 4,417,540 of record JASDDO010000150.1, on the reverse strand, counting down.
AGGTTCGGCCGGTATATGGGGCATGAGAGCCGGCTCGTGAAGAACTATCCACTTCACGTTGAGTGGGGCGACCAGCACCGGCGCTTATTCACTCTTTTCTGGGATCAGGCTCGGGTATTAATATATATTTTCATTTGATTTATCCAATATATTTATTATTACACTTGCAATCTAATAACAATGTTTTTTTTTGTATTTTCAGTTGGATTACGATTTTCAGCCTGTACCTGACCCTGATCACCCTGGGAGGATGCTCGATCTTCATGCTCTGTACAATAGCCTGATGAAGAACATGCAGACCAAGATCCGGTACAACAGGAATGAGCTGAAGGCCGACTGCTACTCCCTGTGGATGGCGACCCCCGAGGTAGAGAAAGCGGCCATCTTATCTACTCCGGCCTTTGCGAGAGTCGACGTAGAGACATGGCCTCTATTGTGCGAATATTTCGACTCTCAACGCAAACATGTATGTATTTTAAATGTAAATCATTGTTTAGTATATAATTTATTTTTTGTGTTCCTTAATTAGAAAACTAAATGTGAATGTGTTGTGCAAAAACATGCCGCTCAAAATATAGAGAATAGGAAGTCGACGAAGAGGGGTTGCTCCACTTATACATGTGGCTCGAAGAATATTACTCGTGCCATGGAGTTATCGGTAAATTACAATATACCGGCTTGTGATATAATGCAATATTAAGAGTTATTTTCTAATATATCTAATATTAAGAGTTATTTTCTAATATTGCAGAAAGCTCAGACCCTGGCGCAAGGTGATACACCGAGCGTGCTGTCCGCATATCTTGCCGTCCACGGCACCTCGACAGATCCCGCCACAGGCGAGCTTCGATATCCCGACACCGCTACCCAGGAGTATTGCGTAAATGTTAATATTTATTCAACCCCTATTTGAAATTTTAGTTTTGAAAGGTTCAAATTTAAATGATATACTTATATTTTACTGGTTAATGTACGTGTAGGAGTGGGTGGTTGAGCAGGACGAGATATCGGGGATCGATTTTACTGGACAGAATGATCCGATGCTGCTGACCCCAGTCCTGGACGCCGCACACGGAGGGCACCACGGAGGTTGGGAGAGAGGCCGGGGACTGGGCCCTAGCATGGCCTATATGAGGTTGGACTCCATCCCGGCGGTTACTTCCTCCGTCTCCAGTGAGCGACGTTTCCAGCAGGAACTGGAGAGCTTGAAGGTCACCGTTCAGGAGTTGAAAGAGATGCTGATATATATACTACTTAATAGTAAAATATTATGTCATATTGTAGATAGCAACATATCCAATATTAGTACGTAACCTGAGCTTATTTGGTTGTAGACTCAGCTTTGATTAATCATACATACATATCTAATTAAAATAAACAACGGTTTTCCAAACTAGATATCCAAACGAGGCCTAAGTCCCTAAGTATACATAGATTGGGGTTTCGAAATAACTAGATAATGATACGAATTCGAATAATACACAGTTCTTATTCTCTTATTACACACGTAGGTCCAGACGCGGCAGGGTACATCGGCCGAGCCTCCACATGCATCTCCTTTGGCTGCGGCTCCGCAAGCCCCTACATCGGCTGCGGTTCCGCAGACAGCTCCTATAGATCCATTGCCCGCTCAGACTCCCGCAGCCGCGGCTCCGCAAGCCACTATCTCGACGGAGATTGCGCAGACCACTCCTATAGCTCCACAGCCCGCTCAGACTCCCGCACGCTCCGCATTGCATGATTTATTGACTCAGGATATATCCGAAGAGCAGGCACGCCAGATTCTGGCGTTTATCAGAGATGGAGCTGGACCGAGCTAGGGTAGCTTTTTGATTCTTATATTTTAAACATGTATTTATTTATATGATACATATTGTACTACATTTTGGACGATATTGATATTGGTGGTGTTTGCGTGTTTATATTGATATCATATTTTGCTTGTTGATTTATTTTGTATATTATGCGTGAGATGTGACTATGAATACTGCGATATATGTTATGCGTGATGATTAATTTTATATATGATATATATATTATTGTGCACAGGGCGAGAAAAAATAGGCAGCCATTTTTTTATAAAAATCCTGATAATATGTACTTACGGATTTAACCGTAGGGCCTACCATTGCCCCTACGGATTAATCCGTAGGGCCCAACAATGTACCTACAGATTTATCCGTAGAGGCAAAATATTTAGATACCTGATATTTTGCCCCTATGATCTCAGTATCAGGGGTTACGCTTGCCCCTACGGCGTAGGGGCAAACAAATGCCCCTATATAGGTATCCGTAGGGACAAAATATCAGGATACCTGATATTTTGTCCCTACGGATTTATACCTACGCACTTATCCGTAGGGGAAAATACTTGGCCCTATGGATAAGTCCGTAGGGATGCCTAATTTATTTTAATCATAAATTAAATAAATTTTTTGTCCTTACAGCCTAATCCGTAGGGACAACTGGATCTACACATTACTTCGTAGGGACAAGTTTTTGACCGTAGGGGCATGTTCAAGGCTATGACATGCACCGACGGCGTTTGTACCTACAAGGTATTTTCTTGCCCCTACGGATATATCCGTAGGGACAGTGGTTTACTCTTACGGATAAATCCGTAGTGGCAACCCTTATTTGTAGTAGTGGTAAAAAAAATTAAATTTCCTACTTTAATTTATACTTTCTATCGGGCATATTTGGGAAATGGAAAGCATAATAGAAACTGATAAAGTAGCTTTCACTATTTTACTTACTTATTTGGGAGTTAAAATAGAAAATTAGAAAGTACTTTCTACTTTTTCTGTCCTATATGTATTTTTGTCCAATCTACTTTGTCACCAAAATTTAGGATAGTGAAGGAAAGTAAAAAGAAAGTGAATATTTAATTGTTATTTTATCATATTTTATTCAACTTTCATTTTTTTACTTTCCATCATTCCAACGAAACAACTCAATCCCACTTTCCATTACCACATAAACGTTAATACAGATTTTTTTCTCACTTTCATTTTTATAATACAAACAAGAATTAATACTCACTACTACAAAGAAGGGTTGCCCCTACGGATTTATCCGTAGGGGCAACCCACTGCCCCTACGGATATGTACGTAGGGGCGGAAAAATACCCCGTAGGTGCTAAGGCCGCAGGTGCAAGTTGAGGCCCTGAACTTGCCCCTACGATTAAATTCTTGTCCCTACGGATATATGTGTAGGTCCAGTTGCCCCTACGGATTACGCCGTAGGGTATAAGATTTTATATTATTTACGATTTATTTTAATAAATTACTTGGCCCTACGGATATACCCGTAGGGGCATGTACAGACCCCTACGGATATATGGGTAGGTACTTTTCCGTAGGGGCACAAATTCAGGATTCCTGACATGTTGCCCCTACGGATAACGCCGTAGGGGAGAGTCAGTGGCCCCTACGGATATAGCCGTAGGGGCTTTCCCAACCCCCCGGCACTGAGATCTGGGGGAAATATCAATTACTGCTGATATTTTTCCCCTACGGACATATCCGTAGGGGTAGCATGTGTGCCTACGGATTAATCCGTAGGTACATATTGTCTGAAATTTTTTTTAAAAAATGGGCTGCTTGATTTTTTCCCGCCCTGTGCACAATAATATATACATCAATCAAATCATATATTGCAGTATTCATAATCACATCTCACGCATATATATAATATACAAAAGAAACACAAAAACTGAATATGATATAAATACAAACCAATATCAATATCGTTTCAAAATGTAGTACAATGTGTATGATATAAATAAATACATGTTTCAAAAAAAAGAACCAAAAATCTACCCTAGCTCGGTCCAGCTCCACCTCTGAATAACGATAGAATAACGCGCGCCTGCTCCTCGGTCAATAAACTCTGCAATTCGTCGCGAGCGGGAGTCTGAGTGGGCGGTGGAGCTACAGGAGCTGTCTGCGGAACCGCAGCCGATGTAGTGGCTTGCGGAGCCGCAGCCGAAGGAGATGCGTGTGGAGGCTTGGCCGATCTACCCTGTCGCGTCTGGATATAACGTGTGTAAGAAGCGTGTAAGAACTGTTTATTATTCGAATTCGTATCATTATTAAGTTATTTCGAAACCCTGTTTGGATATCTAGTTTGGAAAAGCGTTGTTTATTTCAATTACATATGTATGAATGATTAATCAAACTTAAGTCTAAAACCAAATAAGCTCAAGCTACGTACTAATTATGGATATGTTGATATGTATATAATATGAAATGATATTTTACTATAAAGTAGTATACATACCAGCATCTCCTTCAACTCCTGAATGCTGGCCCTCAAGCTATCCAGTTCATGATGGACATGCCGGTCACTGGAGACGGAGGAAGTAACCGCCGGGGTGGAGTCCAACCTCATATGGGCCCTGCTAGAGCCCAGTCCTCGGCCTCTCTCCCAACCTCCGTGGTGCCGTCCGTGTGCGGCGTCCAGGACTGGGGTCAGCAGCCTCGAATGTTGCCTTCCCCCTACCAACTGTCAGAACATTATATTTAGCACATACTGGTCTATAAAATTGACAAGAAATACCAAAATCAACAAATTCAAAGCCTTACCTACAGAGATAGAAGATGTGCTCCTCTGGTATCTGCATGTATCAAAATTTGAATAATATTAATTAATTTCAGTACATACATACTAACAAGGTAAACTCGCATATAGCGATGCTTACACATATGACAGGGAGTGAACAAGCTCTTGTAGATCATCAGGCGCAAATCTAATCTCATCAAGCAGCCCATGATAATGAGTTGGACGACTAAGAGCAAAAGGAATGTGTGTATATTTATGATATAGCATTCTAAATCAATATACATGCCCTATATAATATATAAACATACCTGGAGGAACGGGAGTGGCCTCTGTCCCTGATATGGACGCATCACCAACAACTAGACAATCAAACATTGACAATATAAGTAATTTTGACATAAAGAGGCATGGATATCTATAATATTACATTCAAAATGGATATTAGAGAGCGCACCTGCAGTGAGAAGTGGTAAAAGTATCATCCAACAAGAGTGTAATTTACAGAATCAGTTGAGACTCTTGAAAGTCATAGAAGAACCCGACCTGCACAAATCTGATGTATGCTTTCCATTGGACACTAAGAAGTCTCTAAAGGGAAAAGCCTATGTGAAAGCCATCATTAGTTCATATAAGAAGATTGATGCTGAAACAGAGAACGAGGAATGTCATTTTTTTCTTCTTCCGCCACATTACTGTCTTCTCTTTCTGCCACATTACTGTCTTCTCCTTCTTATTATGTGCGCGTGCAAATTCAATGACTATATTGAGAATGTGGATTAATAGTGGGTAGGAAAAGTATTTCTCAAATGGCTTTTGCGTCTTAAAACCATAAACTACTAAGTAATGGCATACATAATTTTTTTAGTATAAAGGTTGTTATTTTAAGTTTTCCCTTATAGAGATATGATCTAACTGCATCTATCAACTATAAGTGTGCAGAAAATTATGATAAGAAATCATAAGAAAGGGTCATAGCCATGCATAACCTTGAATCTACATACCAAATCATGCAAAAGCATGCACTTATTGTCACCTTGCCTTGGAATATAAAATATCTTGGAAGACTATAAGCGAGCATTTAAATCTTGATAGCTTTTGACTTCAACATATATTTTTCTCAAGTACCATGAAATATACTTGCTCCGTATAAACCGTTTTCAGGAAGATGGATTAATAATGACAAATTATCCATTGTGGCTCACTAGGTTAGTATTTTCTCTTCTATTGACCATCTTTCTAATCTGCTTGGTAAATTTATTCGGAACCGGCTGCGAATCATTAAAAGACATGCATAAGAAAGAAAGCTAAAATACAGATATATAGCACCGATACATCGAAACTTCATATTTGCGATGGCAATCCAGAGATATTTATTTCTACACACGTGGTGCGCGTGCGAATGCGTCAGGCATCATGGACAAATATTTCAGAACATGGAAAGTATTATTCGTATAAAGTAATTAAAACTTTTAAACACCTTGGGTAGATATTTTCTTAGTTGATGCAATCATATCATGAGGACAAAATTTAAGCTATTATACATATGCATATGTATTTTTCTAACCTAATATATCGCACACACACACACAGAGAGAGAGAGAGAGAGAGAGAGAGAACACCTGGTAGGTAAAGAAATCAGGTAGCAGGATCCTGAAGAAATGGAGTCCATAGCATTGCTCATCATCATCATCCATGATCCCTTTGATAATATTTTTTCAAAGAAGTCACGGATGATGATGATGAGCAATACTATGGACTCCATTTCTTCAGGACTACCTGATTTCTCTATCTACCTGGTGTTCTCTCTCTCTCTCTCTCTCTCTGTGTGTGTGTGATATATTAGGTTAGAAAAATACATAAGCATATGTATAATAGCTTAAATTTAGTCCTCATGATATGATTGCATCAACTAAGAAAATATCTACCCAAGGTGTTTAAAAGTTTTAATTACTTTATACGAATAATACTTTCCATGTTCTGAAATATTTGTCCATGATGCCTGACGCATTCGCACGCGCACCACGTGTGTAGAAATAAATATCTCTGGATTGCCATCACAAATATGAAGTTTCGATGTATCGGTATGCTATATATCTGTATTTTAGCTTTCTTTCTTATGCATGTCTTTTAATGATTCGCAACCGGTTCCGAATAAATTTACCAAGCAGATTAGAAAGATGGTCAATAGAAGAGAAAATACTAACCTAGTGAGCCACAATGGATAATTTGTCATTATTAATCCATCTTCCTGAAAACGGTTTATACGGAGCAAGTATATTTCATGGTACTTGAGAAAAATATATGTTGAAGTCAAAAGCTATCAAGATTTAAATGCTCGCTTATAGTCTTCCAAGATATTTTATATTTCAAGGCAAGGTGACAATAAGTGCATGCTTTTGCATGATTTGGTATGTAGATTCAAGGTTATGCATGGCTACGACCCTTTCTTATGATTTCTTATCATAATTTTCTGCACACTTATAGTTGATAGATGCAGTTAGATCATATCTCTATAAGGGAAAACTTAAAATAACAAGCTTTATACTAAAAAAATTATGTATGCCATTACTTAGTAGTTTATGGTTTTAAGACGCAAAAGCCATTTGAGAAATACTTTTCCTACCCACTATTAATCCACATTCTCAATATAGTCATTGAATTTGCACGCGCACATAATAAGAAGGAGAAGACAGTAATGTGGCAGAAGGAGAAGACAGTAATGTGGCGGAAGAAGAAAAAAATGACATTCCTCGTTCTCTGTTTCAGCATCAATCTTCTGATATGAACTAATGATGGCTTTCACATAGGCTTTTCCCTTTAGAGACTTCTTAGTGTCCAATGGAAAGCATACATCAGATTTGTGCAGGTCGGGTTCTTCTATGACTTTCAAGAGTCTCAACTGATTCTGTAAATTACACCCTAGTTGGGTGATACTTTTACCACTTCTCACTGCAGGTGCGCTCTCTAATATCCATTTTGAATATCGATAATATTACATTCAAAATGGATATTAGAGAGCGCACCTGCAGTGAGAAGTGGTAAAAGTACCACCCAACTAGAGTGTAATTTACAGAATCAGTTGAGACTCTTGAAAGTCATAGAAGAACCCGACCTGCACAAATCTGATGTATGCTTTCCATTGGACACTAAGAAGTCTCTAAAGGGAAAAGCCTATGTGAAAGCCATCATTAGTTCATATCAGAAGATTGATGCTGAAACAGAGAACGAGGAATGTCATTTTTTTCTTCTTCTGCCACATTACTGTCTTCTCCTTCTTCTTCTGCCACATTATTGTCTTCTCCTTCTTATTATGTGCGCGTGCAAATTCAATGACTATATTGAGAATATGGATTAATAGTGTGTTGGAAAAGTATTTCTCAAATGGCTTTTGCGTCTAAAAAACATAAACTACTAACTAATGGCATACATATTTTTTTAGTATAAAGGTTGTTATTTTAAGTGCGCGTGCAAATTCAATGAAAGTTAGATTTGAGGATACCCATGTATGAGTTGTATTCTATATATGTGTGTTTCGATTTATGATTTCGCTTAAATGTAGGGTTGTTTTTACTTAAATTTCAAATGTATATACATGCATACTGTCTTCTCCTTCTTCTTCTGCCACATTACTGTCTTCTCCTTCTTCTTCTGCCACATTACTGTCTTCTCCTTCTTATTATGTACAGTACTTCCACAAAATACGTGTTGTCATTTCTAAATGGAAGTTTCTCAGTGCCACCATAGTAGCAGAAGATGGAATTGTTTATCGCCACTAGATTATGCTAAGCCTCGGATAGATTAGGCAAACATGATCTAGAAGAATATAATTAGCAGAGGAAATATGCAAATAAACATGCATGCAAGCTGACATTAAAAGATTAATATAACAGAGATGTCTACTGATGATTTGTAAGATGTTATCGCAGGTAGGACAACTGCTAATTCTATGGCTTGTGGCCACCAGCGACTGCTTTCTCACCACAGTAAAAATAATGAGGGACTATAACATATCATGAATTCGATATGCACCGTGATTTCATAGCATATGTCTATTAACCTATAATGTATAAGTTCTCGGCGTTGATTGCAGAGGTGCATACAGTCTGAACTAGTAAATATACGTAAGAAGGAAAAAGAAGAAACGATTCATAAATATGATTGGGCCAGAAACAGACTTAGTCACTGAATGACATATAACTGATATTCCTTGATGTAGAAATCAATACACCTTTGATAACAAACTCATTCTTTTTTGGGAGATATATGAATAACCGACTCTGACCCTCAGCATTCCATTGAACACATGGAAATCCATCGTATCTCATATCCAGCCACCTAACTTCACCGATCCTATGATCGCCCTCTTGAGGACGCACAGCCCTAGCCGCAGCCCCAGCCCAAACCCTAGCCTTAGGTGATGGTGATGAATGTGAATCCTCATGTGATTTTGCATATTATTGCAAGAGCGTTAATGGGTTTTCAAGATTTGTACGTAGTCAAGAGCAATTGTGAGCAAGGAAAGTAAAAATAGTTTTGGAATTTAATCAAACGGTTGGTGAGCAAACTAGCAAAACGTTTTGAATGAAAATATAATGTAAAATAATTTCGAGAATCAAAAGTGATAAGCTTTGTTAATGATATGGGAGAGAAGCTTACTTTTTCTTTTTTGTGAGAAATATTTTAGGTTTTTTTTCCTTATTTCTGTTACATCCCGACCGAAGAACTTTCACAATTGTTAAAATTCAACATTTTGGTCAGTCCTCTCCTTTATTGATATGCATGTGATGTGAGGGTTAGATTTAACACAGCAACCATTGTTCATCAATATATATTACCAAATAAAGCTCTTTATTGTTGGTTATGTTGGTTTCATCCTATTCTTGCCTCAATTTGGTGTAATTTGAAATGGCCCACGATTCTAGGGTTTGATATGGGATGGCAATAGAAAAGAGAATTTGTTCTCAAGTTATGATCGAATACCATAATAAATTGGGAGTTGGTTAGGATTGTGAAATTGTGAAAGTAGTTGCATTTTTTTCAAGTATGATCTTGTGAAAATCGGATGAAATATTTAACATCATTTTGTTGTTATTTAGGATTTGCACCCTCTAAAGGATTTTAAGTTAAGATAATGGATATGGATCTTTTGTCAGGATAAAGAAGATCTGCACATGCATAAATACTAGTATAAGATAATTCAAAATTTGGGACAACGGATACATACCGCTAAAAGATATAAATCGAAAACCCAAACAATATTTTGTGATAAACTTAAGTGTTCTTGCAAACTAATACAAATCTTAATAAAAATTTGATAAATTGACCTTCCCCTTCCCCAGCCCTAGCCCCAGCCCGCACCCCCAATAAAAAATTGGATAAATTGACCCTTCCCCTTCCCCGACCACGACCCTAACCCTGCCCCGACCCCGACCCTAACCCTACCCCGACCCCGAACCCGACCCCGCAGCCCAGCCCCTGCCCCAACCCTAACCCGACCCCGACTGCGACCGCGACCCCAGCCCAACCCCAACTCGCGCGCCATGAACCTTAAGCCCAAAATAATCCAACAAATTCTTTAACTTACCTCGAGATTTACTCACCTGAACGGCTGCTGGGGCAGGGGCGACGATCTGAACGGCGGTGGCGACGACCTTAACCGCGGTGGCGACGAGAACTCCAGTGGCGAAGAAACCGGCGGTGGCCACGAGGAGAACAACCTTGGCGGCGACGGCGTGGCGCATTGGGGGCTTATTTTCGCGCCCGATCGAGAGAGAGAGGGAAATGAGCGTAGGCGATCGAGATCTGGGATTTTATTAAATCGATATTTACTTGCCCCTACGGATATGTCCGTAGGTCCTTTGTTTGCGGCTCCATAGGGGCAAACACCTAATTAAGAATTAATATTTTTATTCTTAGACGTCTTTGCCCGTAGGGGCAACCTTTTAGACCTACGGATATGTCCGTAGGTCCAAGTTATTTCTGCCCCTACGGATAGGTTAATCCGTAGGGGCAACCCCCTATTTTACTAGTGACTTTTTCATACTTTCTTTCCATTTTACTTTCCTATCATTTTCTTGCTTTTCTACTTTCTTTTTCACTTTTTCATTACCAAACATGCCCAATAAGTCATCCTAATGGAACATGGCAAATTTTTTGACAAAATCCTGTTTGTAAATTGGATCAAAGACCCGATGAATTACTCGATTGACCAAGACTCAAGTTTCGTATAGACCATATATAATAAGGGTTCAACTCTGTTCCACACAATAGAATTTAGAAATAAATCATATCAACTTCTTAACCATTAAATTCACTTTAAAATTTGTGCAATCAATTGTCTAATCAATTATATGGAAAAATCTCTCATTTATTTCAATCATGGTATCGTTGTTTGCACAAATCTTCAAGAAAATATAATATTTAGAAAACATGTAGGATTTGAAACAAATTCAATCGGATGGTGCTTAAGAGTAACTCCATATAATTGAATCTCAAAAGCAATACATATAGACATCCAACACTCAAGTTATATGGATATTTACAACTCAACTTTAATGCATACTACACATAATAGAATCTCAGAAGTAATACATATAAGCAAAGTCTAAAACCAAAAATAACTGATGCAAACTCCTTATAAGTTTGCCACACCTCTTTTTTTAAAAATACAAGTCTTTTTATTCCATACCTATAAATAACCCAGCCCATCTTTATATAAATGAACTCCAAGAACTATATATACAACCAAATATTTAACCAGTTTGATCATCATAATTGATATCCTTCGCTCAAATAGCAACCAAGCTGTGACTGCTCCGTGTCTAGCTGATCTGCAAAGGAAAACTATAAGGGGTGAGTCGACGCGCTCGGCGATTAGTAAGCCTCTGCCAACTTGAGTTTGAAAACATAAATAACATACTTCTATATCAAGTAACAAGTTGGTGAAATAAATGGGACATAAACAATTACTTTAGTTTTGCGATGATAAAAACTTATTCCTAAGGTACGAAAATAATGACATTTGACATTAATTTTTAAATAAATGGCTAAGAAAATACCAAAATACACCAAGGTTCCTAAATCTGAAATTCTATCATCCACCCGGGGATTACTCATGGTCCTGCGTTACCCGGAGGTATATTTGTATAGCTTCACCGAAGCTGAAAACCACTCATGTTCCTATGTAGGATGGGGTGTTTTCTTTTTTACCGGAAATCACTCGGGGTTCTGCATTATTTAATTGAAATACGAATACTTGTCCCAGACCAAGAATCACTCTCGGTCCTATATATGTTATCTAGGGTAACATCTAGTCATCTATGTCCTCGTCCTGTCTCCGTATCTATATCTAAAATTTGTTCTTCATATTAACGAGGGTTGCGTTTGGGTTTGAAAATTTTTATTTACTTCCACACTAACCATATATCGTTCATGGAACTATATAGTCTTACATTACTAACACAATAATTATCATGATGCGATTTTTTAAATAAGATTGCCGTTAGCTTTATCGGCGGGCTTCACATCTATCTAGATAAATCTCATTCAATGGACATGGGGGAATAGCTACATTCATTTTACGGCGATGTGAGCTCTAGAATTTCAGTGAGTGATATATAGATCTAAAATTTTGTTGAACCAAAATATTCGTATAGAAATGTTAAATAAAGGTCTCTTGTAGGAAGTTAAAACTGTTTCAAATCTACTCGTATTGAAATCAAATAGAATCTAATATTACAAAACCAAACAGAATCTAACATTATAGTATCAGTCTCCTAAAAACAGAAACTAAATAAAATCTGGCCTACATTATTATCAACCTTAATAAACTTCTCTTCTAGAAAAAAAGAGAGAAGAAAGCAAGTAAAATCTAGGTTATTATCACCAAACTAAATAAACTACTGTGATAATGTTTGAAATAACATTGTATGTGTATCATATTAATATATAAAACATGAGGACATAATATAAAACATGGTAGTTAAGTTCTTGAAAACCACATATTGGTTTATAAGTGGTTATTACTACTAAAAAGTTATAAAAACCACCTTAACTCCTTGATGGAAGGAGTCACATATAGTGAGTCCTTGCCTACACAAAGAATCAGAGATGTGAAACTTACGAACATAGTTTTTTTTTGTTCCTTTCATCAAGGAAACTCTAAGGAATTAGGAATATGCAAGAGATATTGGAATCGTGTTTTCATTTTATTTTATAATCATGGGCTAAAGGTTCATGTTTGTGATGCACTTGATTAAAGAGTTAATCATGCCATATAGATTTAAAAAAGTTTCTCCAATATAAGCTAAAATTGAATCCTAATTTTGCAATCTTTTGCATGAGTGAACTTAAGTTACTTCTTTTCAAAATTTAATCATTTAGAAAATCACTATTGTTATACACAACGAACAGTCTAGCAGGTGCAGACCAAAATTTATGGAGACTTTTTTTTAGACGATGACCCTTATCTAACATGAATGCAAACATAAGACTAGGAAACATGTCTTACTTGCCGATTGGGCATTAGCCCATGCGGTATAACTTTCCTCTCCAAAGTGAGAGGTCACCAGTTAGATCCCCAAAAACAAATGTCTTACTTCTTGTACAAATTTACAGCAACAAAAAAAAAATAAGCAGTAGAAGAGAATAATACCTTCAGAACAAGAAATAGACCGATTATTTCCTGGCAGAATCACCACTGTTGACAAACATCATCCTCAGACAACGTAGTGCATGTCAAATGAGAATGGAGACTTGGTGTAATGGATATACTTCTTAGGTTCATCATAGTCGTAAGCATCAACACATTGCATCTGTCGAATCTTGTGCCAATCTTGAGCCCCTACAAGACATCTAGATAGCAGCCGAGAATTGCCTTTGATTACCAATCTTCGAAGCATTGTAAACTTCAACTCTTGAGTGCCCACATGCACCAACCACTCTGGTAATGAACTCATTCTCGAATATTGCAAATCAAGAAATTGCAGCGTGTCCAAGCTCTCCACGTCCTTTAGTTTTTCACAATCTTCTATCCATAGTTTTTTCAGAAAAGGGAGGTTTGTAACCGTCTCCATGCATGAATTTTGTATCAATCTTAATTCTATGACATGCATAAAATTTTCGACTTCTTTCAAGCTATCTGCACCTTCAATCCACAGGTATTTCAATGAAGCGGTGTTGCTATTGAGAAACCTTGGAAGTGATTTCAGCTTCGGACACCCTTCAATTGCTAGAGTACCGAGACAAGGAAGCAATGCAGCTTCTTCATTTAGACAATGCCATTCTTCCCAGTTAGGCAAGTTCTCTAAATGCAATGTCTCCAACTTTGGGAAAGAAGAATGAGGGCGCGATCCAAATAGTTCAGGCCCGATAGATTTAACCGCGGGTGCATTTACGATCCAAAGGCAATCAAGTTGGGGTAGCAAACCCAATGGTGGGAGTTTCTTGCAGAGCACACAATTTTTCAGTTCAACCCGCCTTAAATTTGGGAGAAATGAGGATGGCAATTGATTTAACCAGCTTGAAAACTCAAGCCCGAAATACCCTTCAATTATAAGAAACTGTAAGGATAGTGGTGGACAAAGCTCCTCAAATATGTCACCAATTTTCTTGATATCCTCTTGTTCATAACTTGAGCTGCGAGTTGTGCAATGCAGTTTTAAGTAGACAAGGAAGGTCTTTGTTCTAAATTCTGCTGCTGCTGCCGCCGCCGCCTTTGCCGCAATCGTAGTAGATGCATTCTCGATATTGAACACACTCAGAGAGTTGAGTTTTGAGAGCGAACCCAGTTCCCCTATGTTGCTGCCACTCACAAAGAATCCATAAAGCACTGCTAGATTCTGAAGCTTCCCCATCCCTGCAGGCATAATTTGGACGCCGGTATTACAAAGATCAAGACACCGTAGATTCTGCAGATTCGTAATAGAATTGGGAAGTTTGCGCAGATTCTTGCAGCCTGACATTACAAGAAATTGTAGGTTTTCAAGGTTTCCTATGCTCTCTGGTATCTCGCTTATCATCTTAGATTCTGAGATATCTAAATATCTGAGGAGCACAAGGCCTCCTATTGAATCCGGCAACTTCTCAAAGAATGAGTTGGTAAGACTCAGTATCCTCAACATTCTGAGATTTTTAGTGGTATCTTTTGTGAAATTCCTTTGAAATGGTACTAATAGGGTTCTCAACAATGCTTGCTTTTTAATAACCTCCGCAACGGCTTCTCCATTTTTCATATTTGCACGACGCAGATTCATTGGCCAAGACGTAGCAAATGATATTCTTGTCACTTCGGATACTTTCAAATCGCGGCAAAAGCATTCATCTGAAGCTAGATATTGAGCAAGAGAGTGCAATAAATCATGCATTTTAGCCCGTGATAAATCGTAATAATCATCATGTGGCTCCAGTAGGTTCCGATCCACCAACTCCTTCCAGTACTCTTTTCCGAGTTCTTCCATCAACACATTCTCCTTCTCCTCAATGAATCCCTCGGCGCTCCAAAGCCTTACAATATAAGCTCTTCGAAACTCAAAGTCCTCGGGAAATAGAGCAAAGTAAAGAAAGCACTGCTTTAAATGCGATGGCAAGTCGTTGAAACTTAAATATAGTGCACCCATCACGCCTTCTTGAAGCTCGGACGACAAAGACCAAGCCGGGTTTTCAAGAACCTCCTCCCAATGCCAGGCCCGTCTTCCTTTGTTTCGAAGAACTCCGGCAATGGCTTTGATTGCTAAGGGAAGACCATCGCATTTCTTCACAATTTTCATCCCAATATCCCTCAAGGGGTTATTCTTCTGCGTCTCTTCCTGATCGAAAACCATTTTATACAGCAATGACCATCCCTCTTCATCCGACAGCTTCTGAACTTGATGGAAGTATGTTGCCCTCATGCTCATTGCAACCGATTCATGCCTCGTTGTTACAACCACCCTACTTCCAGCAGCCACACTCTGCAACAGCTTGTACAACAAGTTCTCCCACACTTTTGCATCCCAAACATCGTCGAGTACAAGAAAGAACTTTTTGCCCTTTACGATATCATACAACATAGGCTCGAGATCTTCTTTCTCATTTAAGTCACCAGGAATAATTCCTCCGACACGAATAATGATCGATCTTAGAAGCTCAGTTTCCGAGAAATCTTGAGAGACACAAACCCAAACCATATGGCTAAATTTGGCACGTAACCTGTCATTGTTGAATATCTTTTGAGCCAGAGTAGTTTTGCCTATGCCACCCATGCCCAGGATAGCAAAAACCGAGATTTTTATCTTCTGATGATTCTTTTGATTTTCATTGGAGGTCAACAAATCAATCAGCATCGTAGAATCATCTTCGATTGTTTTCCCGATGAGATTGGGCTCGAGAACTGAAGATGTCTTACGACTAATCTTTCTCGATACGGTGTGATCAGAGAGACGAGTTGGGCTCAGGTGAAGGATGGGTATATCCCTGATAATATCATCCAACTTTAAATTGAGGTCTTTGATCTTGTTCCCAAAGTTGTGGCGGCGATATGTGTAATGAATAAAACAAGAGAAGGAACAGGAATTGCTTTTTCTGACCTTCTCACACTCGATCTTGTACAGTTCAATAGTGTCCTCGGCGGCATACACGATGTCCCTCAAGTGCTGCACCCAACACTTGATCGCGTTTTCTTGCAGCCTTCGAGTTTCTGCATCGGCTAAAACAGGAAGCATCCTCTCGAGTCGAGTTCGGAGTCTCTGAATCTCACCACCAACACCCATGAGATGCCTGATTTCATCGTTGGCTAAGGAGAGAAGATTATGAGTAAAGACAGAGATGAATTCATCCAAGACCATCGCCATTTTGTGATTTTGTTTGTAATTTTTATCCTTGAGAAAAACTGAAGTGATTTCTAGACTGAAATTAAGTTGGAGGTCTATGAAGACTGAAGATAGAAAGGTCAATAGGTATGGATTATTAATTCTATGAGACTGGGATGAACTAAAGAGGGACTTAACATAACATTAACATTTATAATATATACCAAGGAATATGACAGCCAGTTTAAATTAGTGTTTAGTTGTGGAAAATTGTGGGAGTGGGAAGTTTATCAGATTCCACAACCTATAGGTATGGGAGGATGATACAAAATACGTACTAAAGAAGCATATCACTTGGCCAACTCTCTATGGATCTTTTTTTATGGCCGGGACCATTAAATAATCAATGATTTAGTGATAATAGAACCATCACTAAATCAAAGGCAAAATGGTATCAAAGTCTTGCATGCTTGCGCGGCATGAAGTGTATTCTAACAAATACGCACATATACTCTTATATTACCTGCTTGCATGGAATGAATTTTGATTTTGGCATCCGGAAGATTTTCACTACTTCTCCTAGATCAGCTTATTGTACGCCTGTCTTTTCTGCCTTCGAGTGTAGACACATATATACTTCTAGGCTGAAATTTCTAGATCGATTCCAAGAAACGACTAGTATGATACTATCATCGTTATTGTTCAAAAGTCATACTGCCAAACGAAGTCCATATATAGGTATAAATTAAATATTTTGGACGTATAAAACTTTTCTTCTACACTCTGTGTACGTAGTTGGTGACCATGGAAACAAATTAAACAACCAAACAATTTCCTGTTCGAATAAACAAATTAAACTAAGTTAAAACCCACCATATTTGTTTGTTCGTTAGCAATATGAAAATTCATGAGAAAACAACTTAATTTTACCACTAAAGTTTAGGTTGTATTGCATCAGAATGATCACGATATATAGCTTTTTAATTATTAGCTCCGCTGCTAGCGAGATGTCTATTTCACCTAGAGATTTATTTAGTTATCTTATTTGAAGAAAATCTAGAGATTTAGAAAATAGACCACATCAAATAGAAGCTTTTAAAGAGCATTGCCCTAAAAAGATATTTTTAATGCTGGTACATGCTTGATCAAAATTTAGAAAGAAATCATATCTAGATTTTTATTTACTTGTGGTAAGTAATTTCTATAAATATCTTATAGTAGTCTAGATTAATAAGATTTAACCATTCATATTGTAAGTTTCCTCGACTCCTCATTTTTCAGTGAACCAAAAGGTGTACATTACCAAACATGAAAGATCTAGGAATATGTGCATATTAATTAAATTTATTCTACTTTGCTCATGTATCATGTATGCATACTAATATAAATAGCAAAATCCATCCTATAACTAAATTTCCCCACAAAGCTACATGCTAAAACATACCAATTGGGCATAGGTCATACGGTAAGAATTTCCTCTCCAAGTGAGAGAGAGGTCATTGGTTCGATTCCTGAAGGGAGCGCATCCAAAATGCATGCTAACACATGAAAGCAATATTAATATAAGACCATAATACCAGCTGACATATTCCCAATTGAACAGAAACCTTATGAAAAACACAACCTAAAAACAGATAAAAGACATGCAAGCCATCTAATGCTATTCAACAAAAACATGCTCTCTTAAGGAATATACCCATATAAAATGCAAGAGCATAATTAATAAAAGATAAAGAAAAGAAGCAACCCAACCCAACCTGCCTATTGTGGATTAGTGAAACCACAACAAACTTTTTGTATGCTTCAACGGCTACAGCATGTAAAGGAGTCGACTTTGGTGCCGAAATAATCTACAAAGAAAATTTACTATCACAATTTGATTGCATGGTCAAGCATATATTTTGATTGCATAATTAAGAATGTTGAAGGTCATTGTGATATCTTACATTTATCGGGGGTGCAAAATGGATTTGAAGTCCTGAGCATGAATTGATAAAGCTAACACCATTTAGGAGCAACAAACTCGCTTCTTCACTCGAAATCTGTTGACTTGAGTATACACAAGCCTCCCGATCAAAACATAAATTAATATATATGAAATTACAATTATCGCTTATAATGGGCTATGGAATTAATGTTATGCACATCAAAAGAGAAAAGTATAATCACAAGAAGCTTCATATAAACAAAGATATAACTTTAACATATTCATCATCATCAACAACAGCAACAATAAGCCTTTATTCCAAATGTTTAGGATCGGCAATATGAATCCTTTACTTCTATTCATTTCTTCAGAATTCATTTCATAGAAACCCGGTGACTATATTTTACTTCGGTTATGGGCTACCTAACACAACCTTCCTCCTTTATCCTATCTTAGACAAAAAACTCTTAAATATAAATAAGCAAAAGAATATTTCCTTTCGGCTGAAAGCTCAATTATTTTCATTTTAGGGCCATTCTATTTACAAAAATAAGACGACACTGACCAAATTTTCAAAATGCCAAGATACCTAGCATCGGGCTTTCTATAACAAAACACAAATGCCAGCTATATGAGATAAGATGGAACTGTAAATCGATATGTAGAGCCAAGGGAAATTGAGAAAATGAGAAATGCCAGCTATATGAGATAAGATGTTTCTCATATAGCTGACGACATTAGCACTTCTAGCCTTGACTTGAGTAAATATTCACTACTCCTCCCTTGAAAGAGTCTGGTAGTCTTGACTTGCTGACTTGAAAGAGTCTGGCGGAATAAATGCTCTAAAAAGTGATCCCTAAAGAAGGGTCCGCGGGACCAGGGACGTCGTTCTACTTACTCAATAAGGGCGACAAAAGCCTATGAGACCGTTTTTCGTTAAGAGATGGGGGCTCCCAATGCAAACTTAGATGTTCTTTCAAAGGGTGGTTTGCTCGGGTGTAGCAAGGGTGTTGTTCCTTGAACTGAGTTTGATGTTTTGTACCGTGTAACGAAATGAATTTCCCGATTGGCTTTGTGTGAAGCGTGCTTGAACAGACTAGTCTACGTTCAGCCAACATTCCTACCTTGCCTCGAGAGCTGGGGAATGTCTCGCCCTTACTGTGATGGTGTGACACAGGCTATTCAATCCTACCAACCGAATGCAATTGAGCCGGTCAGCTGGGGAAAGGAGTTAGCTTGCAGGCTCATTTGCAGGCCGACGTAGGATCACTTGAGTTTTATGGTTTCGATTCAAAAGTCGAGATTGACTTAGTGTTCCGAAAACGACTGGTTTAGGCAGATTGGGGGACGGTAAGCTCGGTCGAAGGGAGAATATGGGTGCCGGTCGAGTGAAAGTACGTGATCGGAGTTCGTCTGGAACGAACTTGACCGAGTGGCAGGGAAGGTTTAACCTAATCGTACGTGTACTGGATCTAAAGGGTTGGGGGCTTAGACCACTGGAACTCTTCTTTTTTAGCTTAAAGATAGGCCTTCTCGAGCCTTTTTAGACGAGGTGCCGGAAGGATCAATAATAGAAGAATAGGCATCGAATGCCCTGTTGAGGAAGAGAAGGGGACAAATAGTGGAAAGGTAACTTCATGCTTATCCGGCTTAAACTGACACTAGGCACAGAGAAGGAGCTGCACATTCATATGACTGACGAAGGGCTCTTGAGAGCGCCTAGCATCAGCTACAGGAAGAGAAAGATCAAAGCGATAGGCCCCTGCTTCTATTTCTATTAGAAAAAGCGCAATCACAACTGTAGAAGCGGTGGAAGAATAGGCGAAGGACAGCTATTGAATCAACTGTTAGAAAGGGACGTAGCGGTTCAGAGGCTTCCCGTCCCCGGATGGTGTAAGTCCTTCTCTAACTTGAAGAGCAGGAAACAACACACTAACATACGTAAGACGAAAGGTGAACCAGATTCGGTTCTGAGCCAGAATCAAAATCAAACTCTTCTTTTTAGTATGATTGGGCCCCTAGACCTGAAGTATTCACTTCAATTGCTCAGTCCAAGTCTGCTGCAATTGGCAATTTCATTGAATAAGTATTGGTTGTCGTAGACTCCTCCCGCTCACGCTAGCTAGTCTTTTTTCATTGATCTTCTGCCCTTCTATCTCTTTCCGGTAAAATGTGCCTATCCAGGGACGTGTAAAGCAGCGGTAAAATGGGTGTGAACAAAGCACCATTCCGTCAATCCGTAAATCTACAATAGCGATAACGTTCTTTTAAAACATTGTAGCAGCAGTCGGCACTCGAGTTCTTAGCACCAGGAGGTGCAATTAGTGCGTCATCTGTTGTCTTGTCCAAGTCCTTCTCACTCGCATTCTCTTTATCGAATACTTCGTGAATGGAATCTCCCAACTTGTAAGTAGAAATCTGGGCGGGTCGTTTTCTTGCTAATTGAAGGTCTCTTTTGGTTGCTTAAAGGCAGCCCCGCAGAAGAAGCCATGTTTATTTTATTATTAGTCAAAAACTAGACTTTCCTTGGTCCTCTGGGTCTTTGTAACTAGTTGCCAGCCTGAAAATGCTTTCAATTTCCCTTTTAGACGTCAACTTCATCTGCTCTTGCCTTGTATTAGCTCAGGCTCTGTTCCTCTTGCAAGTACAGGAGCGGTGTCTCGTTCGCTTCGCTCACTGGTTTTTCTGTTCACTTTGCGGTCCGGATCTACTGTCATAGACCTAACAGGATATTCAAATGCATGTTTTGAGCCATGCCTGGCGTATTCTTATAGAACAAATTCATCATAATAGTGTTTTTTTTCTTTTGAGTTGGTCTACCAAATGTGTTTTCCCTACTTAACAGGCTCAGGAAGCTTTCTCATTGTCCTTATTTAGCCTGAGGTATCAGGTTACCTATTTCTATATCTCTATGGCGTATTTCAAACTTTCAATATGCATACCTCACGTTGCCCTTACCCTGAATTCAATTCACTCTTTCTATCAAAATTAGATAGGTGTTTAGGCCACATCTTATTGTAGAAAGCTATTACAGATGGATTTGATTTTTACGTGAGCATAGAGATGCTAGATGACCAATCAAAGAACTAGTCTCTGATTGCTACCCTAAAGTACGTCCTATTAGGGATTTGTAGTGTGGAGGGAGTACTTGAAGCAGTCTGTATGAGCATCCGGAACATTAAAGAAGTCTGTGCTTTGGTCATATTTGAATTGCCTAGTCATATATTTTGGTCTGTATGAGTTTCAATACGTTTTTTATTTCCCTAAAGAAGGAGACTCAAGTAGGAAGCCTTTAGGAGTACTTGGAATAAGTCTGTACGAGCTGGGCTTTGATCTACCGTTCCAGGTCTTTATAGGTTGATAGAAGTGTTTATTCCCTAAAGAGGGATACTCAAGTGGGGGGCCGACAAGAAGTGTTTATTTACTCTAAAGAGGGAGCCTCAAGTGGGGGGCCTAGTACCAGGCAACATCTACCTTACACAAGCTCGATCAGGAGATAGGGAGCTGAGAAGACCGCATTGCACGACAAGAAAGCAAAGGCTAGACAGTTGACGCCTTAAGGTGACAACATCGAATGCTTAGAGAGTGAGGGTGAAAGACGCTAAGAGTTGGAGGTTAGCCCTCTCATGGGAGCTATAGCTGGATTGAATCCTTCGCGCGGGAACTCATACTACTGTTAGCTTGCGTTTTTTCGAAGAAAAAAAACCCGGGCGTTTAAGAAAGCCTCGTTAGCTTTTTCAGTTAAAGCTATCTATTCCTTCGCATCTTCCCTATGCTTCTATGGCTTTCGCTCTTTTAGCGAACTCTGATCTCTTGGTTCGAGTGTAGCTTTATCCTCTTTCTCTTTCGGTTTAGGATAAGTCTCCTATCAATCAGAAAAAGTGAAGAAGCTCATGGGAACTCTCGCTTTGGAAGTAGAAAGCTCTCGTCCGTCTCGAGCCTTAGTGGAAGAAAGTGGTTTCCGGCGAGCAAGGTTCTAAGATAAGCTCTGGCTACTTTCGGTTTGGCTAAGCCTTCGAAAAGGAAGAGCTCGTCAGTGAAAAAAGGATTCCATTAGTAGGGCAGGATCCGCGTACAAGAGATCGCGAGAGGAGGCGAATAGAGGTCAGACAGGTAGAGTCCGACAGGGCAGTTAGTTTATGCATAAGTGAAAGGAGGGGTTCAGTATCGGGAACTAGAGACCAACTCCCAAATGTCGTCTGATCAGTCGAAAATATTGCATATTTTAACCGGAAATTTCCTTATCATCTGCACACATATAAAAGTGTACGGTATTCATAATTCACATATTAGCTAATCGGTCGCAAAATATCAAATTACATGTATTCGACCTTAAAACCGGCATTCCTAGGGAAATTAACTGCATTGCATTACATAGCATATTTTCTATATCTTGCAACCCCTATTTCGAAGTCTATGCAGGAAAAAGAAGCTTGCTCGATCATTGCATTGCTCGACCATTACAATTGCTCGTAAACTCATTGAAAGCAAATCTGGTATCAACACAGAAGGGCAACTGAAATTCTAAACATCAAAGAATAACCCATACAGCAGTACCAAGCCACAGCAGAAAGCCCAAGGCCCAAGTCCACCAATGCGCGGCGGAAGAGCGGCCTAAAGCTACTTCTTGCGGCGGTTCCGCGGCGGGCCCATGACATCAACTCCTCAAATTGCATCGAAACTCCTGTTTCAGTGGCTACAGCTCAAAAATACACACAAAAGTCCAGAATATTCCAGACACTTCCACCAGATCAGCAAACTCCTAAAACTAGCCTAATACTTCTAGAACTTTCCTAAACCCTTGCTTAAACCCTAAGCTAAACCCCAACAAACTTGGCCAACAAACTTTGGGAGGGAAAGTCCAATTCAAACCTAAACCTAGTTCTATAAATAAGACCCTAGGCTCACTCATTCCTCATCTTAGAAAAATCTTGGATCATCTTGATTCAATCTTGGAGATAGATAGATTCAACCCATTTTTAGTTTTAGCCATTCTTTTTCTCCATCTTCTTCTTCCTCAAGATTAGTGAGAAATCTTGTAGGAAACCCTAACCCTAAATCCAACCACAATTCAAGATCTTGAGTGCAAGCCAAGCAAGATTCCTTCAACCCTTTTATGAGCCGAGCCGATCTTCAATCGGGCACGAGATCAAAGTAGATCCACGATCCACGGAGACGAGCGAAGCCGAGTCAACGATCGATTTTATTCTTCTTGTAGATCTTGAAAGAATGTATGGAAATTGTTGATTAAATAAAAGGTGATATTTTCTTCTATCTTGTTTTCTTTAAATTCCGCATCATGTTATCTTTACTATTCTTGAATATTGTCTATGTGGTGATGTGTGAATAAAACTCCGCTCGTTAAGGAGTCGGAACGATCTTTAGTATGATGATGTAGCAAATTTGTAATCGATTCTTGAATCCCACGAGTTTGTAAACCCTAGCAAATTCAAGAACCGACAACCCATTTTGTTTCGATGCTATCTTGAATGACATCGTTCAAAATGAGGGAGTTAGGATCGTTTCTTGAAATTGTTAGAGGCTAGAATGTGAATGACATCGACAACAGAACAAGGGATAAGATGAAACCCAAGTTTCACTAGAAAACCCTAACTCTTGTCGATGATCATCGATCTAGTATCAATCTTTCGAAGGACAAGAATACGAAATCTTGTAGACTACATCACATCTAAAGATCCGATCGATTCCTACGAGCCTCTCTATCATTCTTGATTGTTGTTTGGAAAATACCATTGAAACCCGATTCTTGATTGTTTATAGTTTCTTGATTCTTTAGTAGAGAATAGTGACACATGAATACAAATCAATCTTGAATCTTGTTTTCTTGTTGCTTAACATTTCATTTCAAACAAATTAAAATACAAACGAATCTCGAGATCCCTGTGGACGATCCGCACTCATTCATTAACTACAACCGACACCGTAGTTGATTGCGGTCAAATATTTTTGATTCGATTTATTACAATCACAGAAATTATATCAATCAAAATGGCGTCGTTGCCGGGGACTATTTGATTAGATATCATACAACACAAATTTATTACAATAAAATGGCGCCGTTGCCGGGGATCGCGCGCTAATTCGTTTACATTTTTATAGTTTGAAGTGAAAGAATTATTACGTATCATTTCTTGAAATCAAAATTCGTACAAACTCTTACACGTGTGTTGTGATTTGATTGCAAGGTGATCTGGAGCATTCTGAGCTGTGAAAAAATTATTTGGGATATACTAGAGTGCTGGAGATAGCAACAGTAAGCAGCTGAAGAAAATTGGTACAGTGAACCCATCAACAAGCCGCGGAAGGGCGGCATATGCATGGTAATTGCGGCGGAACCGCCGCAGTGTAGGGGGTTCTCTGGAAAATTTTCCAGCAGGTGATTTCTTGCTCTCTCCCCTCTCCCTTTTTAGCTCCAACTAATCCTTTCTGCAGGATTCTTTGCAAACAATAGCTGCGCCGCAAAAGCAAATTAAAATTGTGCGTGATTTTGCTTTTCTTGGTTGTTTTGCATATTAAATACGGAATTTAAGGGGCACGGCCAAATCCAAATTAGGTGGGGATTTCATTACCCTTCCTAGGCCCCGAAAACCACCAAACTTGCATCCACATTTACCCCCATTAACTAAAAGAAATCTAGAGATGACTCTAAGGACTGTCGCGCTCATTTAGGGCAAGAGAGGGTCGTGGGTAATTCATTGCTTATCCGCGTTTTCTTGTGGTGCCTAAGACGAGTGTGTCTAAGGCTAGTGGTTATTAATTAGGTCCACTGTAGTGGTGGTTCCTTCCCACTTACCTGGCACTCATCCGGCCACAGGGGACAAAGAGGCAGTGGAGGATTGATCCTGCGACTTGTCTTTTGGCAGTTAGGAGCGGTCTAGAGCCGGACCTAGGTGACCATTAGATTTTAGGGTTTGTGTTGCTGCATTTGGTTGTCGCATCATTTTTTTCAAAATCCGTCCCTTTTCAAAGCAAACACCGCATTCATTTTACCCCTAATTATAAGTCAACACTGCCACTTGTACTAACCCTTTTTAGTACAAGATAGGCTGGACACGGGATTCTAGTGCCCGTTTAGTCCGCGTACCTTTTATCGACTCTGAAGTCGATAATTCTCCATTTACCTTTTCTTTACCTACTACCACACCCACACCGATGGATCCGAATCCATCAAACTTCTTTAACCCTAATCTGCCACCGTCCGTTGGTGCGCAGAATCCTCCACACATTTCTTTTCAGGAAAGATGCTATCCACACAGAGGTCCTCTTTCGACCTGCTTATCCACACCACCAGCCAATGGGGATAACTTTGAAATCAAGCCCCAGTATATCAACCTTTTACCTAAATACCACGGACTCGAGACCGAGGACGCTTACGTTTTCATTACCAAATTTGAAAACGTATGCGCTATGATGGGTACGTCTCAACTTATGTGGATGCGATGCGTCTACGACTTCTTCCTTTTACCTTGTGCGATATAGCCGAGAAGTGGCTATATAACACCACCGCACACTCTATCACGAATTGGGAAGAATTCGTCGCAGCATTCCTAAAGAAATTTTACCCAGTCCAAAAGACGGCTCGAATCCGTAGCGAACTAAACCAATTTGCCCAGCTCCCTACCGAACAATTTTCAAAATACTTTGAACGTTTCAAGGATCTAATGGTTCAATGTCCTCATCACGGCATCCCGAGATGGGAGCTTTGCCGAATCATCTATGAGGGCAGTAACCCTAGCACTAAACAGAGCCTTGAAAATATGTGTCAGGGTACATTTATGACCAAAGACGATGGGGAAGCCTGGCGATACTTAGAAGAGTTCGCTGAAAAATCACTGATTTGGGAGAGTGGAACCCAACCATTGAATAGGGGTGGCGTACACCAAGTAGATGTGTCCATAGGTGTTCGAGCTGAAATGGCAGCAATGCAAAAGAAGCTCGACGCTATGGAACACAAATTTTCTGCAGCCTCACTAAACCCGGTATCACTCCCCAAAACTGTTTGTGGGTGCTGTTCTGATCCGTCTCACTTGACGGAAGAATGTCCGTTTCAAGGTCATGAGCATACCAATGCCACATTTCAAAGACCTAGGAACGATCCCTTTTCTTCCACATATAATCAAGGTTGGAGGAATCACCCCAATTTTTCTTGGAACCAATCACAATCACAAAACACGGTTCCAAACCAAAACAATTTCCAAAGGGTCCCTCCACCACAACAGCAGCCACAACTTCAACTCACTCAGCACCCCTTTCGAGCACATAATTTTCAAAATCAGGTCAACACACCTGCACCGTCTAATCCTTTACAGTTGACCGGAACTGATGATTCCTCTTCTTTTGCACAATACATGAATTTGATCTTAACAAATATCATGCAAGTTTCGGCTGAAGTGAAATCTTCCGTCGATGACATGAAGAAAAACTCTGCGTCCCAAAACGAGAGTATTAAATCGATGGAAGAAGAAATTGCACGATTAAAAGCCGAACTGAGTGCAAGAGAGAAAGGGAAACTTCCAGCTCAATCCTTACCAAATCCTGGTTATTCACATCATGTGAATGCAATCACCACATTGAGATCTGGAAGAGTGCTTGACAATCATGTTGGGGAAGAAGTTGATGATACTGAAAATCATATCAACACCCCGGCTGAAACCTTTCCACACACACACACTTCTGACCCCAGTTCTTCTACCCCACCATCTTCTTCCGAGCCTATTCTCCATTTCCCAAAAGGCTCGCCATTACAGCCCACCTCTTTTACCCCTCCTCGGACGATTCCCACTTCTATTCAGGGATCGGTTCCACACACACTTCCTTCTCCATTAATGGACCCAGCGCTTATTGCTAAAGCACCTTACCCGAATCGGTTAAGGGCTAACACACTAAGTCCACAGATGGAGAAGATCACTGAGATGTTTAAACAGGTTAACATCAATATCCCTCTTCTAGACGCTATCCAACAAGTACCTGCATACGCAAAAGTTCTTAAAGATTTTTGCACTAGAAAGAGAAAGAAACAAATGCCCAAGAAGATATTCATGGCAAAAACAGTAGACACAGCTTTCCCCCAGCAATTACCAAGGAAACGTAAGGATCCTGGATATCCTACGATTTCCATCTCTATTGGGGAGAAACATATTAACCGTGCTCTACTAGATCTTGGGGCAAGTGTTAACCTGCTTCCTTTCTCAGTTTATGAGCAGTTAGGGATCGGAGAGTTGAAACCATCTCCATGCACTTTACAGATGGCTGACCGATCTATCACCAAACCTAGGGGTGAACTGGAGGATGTGTTAATAAAAATCGGAGAATTTATATTCCCGGTAGATTTTATTGTAATTGATACACAACCTGTAGCGAACTCACGGAATCAAATTCCGGTGATTTTAGGTCGCCCCTTTTTGGCCACTTCCAATGCTATCATCAATTGTCGTAACGGTTCTATGACCTTATCCTTCGGGAACAGGACAATTGAGATGAACATTTACAAGTTAGGAAGTGTACCCTCTGAACCTACTGCTCAGGTCTGTTCTGTCGACTTAATGGATGTCGACAGCAGCGAATTTAATGATCCTCCTGATACTGATCTTGACTCTTTTCATACGTTATTGTTTGACCCAACTATGTATCATACACATACGGACTCTTCCACCGAGATGTCCGGGTCAACAACTAACACTGATTATGAACTGCTTTTAGAGTCTGAAGATCACCCCGTACTTTGTGATGACATTATTCTTCGGGGTATAGATGAAACTTTTGAGGAGATCTTCGCTGATGAACTCGCATTTCTAAAATGCACGGGTGTTGAGACGAATTATGTCCAAATCAATGGAATTGAACCTCCACCCCTTCTTCTGAAATGTAAAAAGAGTGCGAGTTATCCATCACATTCACTGCATCGTCTCTCCAATATGAGACGCACACATATTCTATTCCACCACTTACCTTTTCCCCACTTCTTCTTCCACCAACCAGAGCACTGCATTGATAAAATTTTTGAATGGTTGGTGTTAACATTCGGTCTTTGCAAAGCTTGGCATCGACCACTGATTTTTGACCCCCACTTGTGATTTTCAAAACTTAACATTGCATAACTCAAGTTTGGGGGGGGTATAATTTTTCTGGCAATTGAAAAGAAAATTTTTACAAAAATTTTGAGCCAAAAATAAGTTTGAGGGAGGTTCTTCACTTAAATATTTTGCCCCCACTAATAAATTCTTCCCAAGCTTACAGGTTTTTCGAGATTTAGCAGAAGGCAACAGTGAGGACACTGTTGAAAACAAGTTTGGGGGAGGTTTGTGCTTATTTTCGCATCATTTGCATCATACATTGCATAAGCACAAAACATTTTTTTTGAAAAACCATAAAAATTGAAAAAATTTCAAAATTATAAAAATATTTTTTGTACATAAATAAGATAATGAAAGTTTAGATAGTGAACAATTACATCCATGAGATTAGAAAAATTTAAGAAAACTAAGAAAATTAGGAGTTTTCTTATACGAACTAGTAATAAGTAGTTATGAGCCGTTGTCCCAAGGGTTAGTAAGATGAAGGACGTCACTAATCTGAGGATAAAAATAAGTCTGAAAAATAGTTTCTATTCTGGAAGCCAAACTTTTTGAACGTTGCTACCCTGCTATTCGCACTTACACACATCTTAAAGCCTGGGATAGTAGAGGATACCTTGAAATGCTCTTGTCTTAAAGCCAAAAGTATGGAAAAAAAGAAAAGTGTGTTTTAAAGTGGTGAGAAAAATGGATACTGGTTTTGTTATCACCAAGGGCAAGAAAAATATATAGCAAAAGGGTGCTTCTTCACCTAGTGCCCCAAGGTCAACTGGTCTGGGAGTCACTGCTATGCCTGAGGTGGTGCAAGACTAGGAAAATACACCAAGTATGCAAGCACAGGAGTAATCGGTCGGTTAGTACCTCAAGAAGTATTAACGGTCGCATGAAAGTGTGTAAGCAATCTCGTTTGTCAAGAAGTACTGAGGCCGATGGGCAAGGGTATGATAGCTTGAATTGAATTCTCCGGGTGTAGGGATGTCCTTACACACACGCAGGGTGATATGATCGATGTTTGGAATAAAGATAGGAATAAAGAATAAGACGATGTTTTATTGAGGGAGGACGTGATTTCTGACATCTTTTCATGACCATTAAGATAGGGCTCATGACAACCGAAAAGTTAGCTTAGTTGGAAACCCTAATTTTCAAGGATTTTCTTTTACAATTCTTGTCTTTAAATGTAATATTCATGATCTTGCTTTTATTATTGGATTTTGTGGGTGCAATTCGCTGAAAACCCTCAGGAGACAACACTCCTCCTACTAGGGACACCTAGAGGTTTAAAGGCTTGTTGCACGTGCTCAGTGCAATCGTGTTGCCTACGAAAGTGTGCTAGTTAGTTTTTCTCTTTCTTTGTTTTCTCCTTCTCTTTTTAATAAAACATTCGCTCGAGACGATCGAAATTAAGTTTGGGGGTATTTGATCAGTCGAAAATATTGCATATTTTAACCGGAAATTTCCTTATCATCTGCACACATATAAAAGTGTACGGTATTCATAATTCACATATTAGCTAATCGGTCGCAAAATATCAAATTACATGTATTCGACCTTAAAACCGGCATTCCTAGGGAAATTAACTGCATTGCATTACATAGCATATTTTCTATATCTTGCAACCCCTATTTCGAAGTCTATGCAGGAAAAAGAAGCTTGCTCGATCATTGCATTGCTCGACCATTACAATTGCTCGTAAACTCATTGAAAGCAAATCTGGTATCAACACAGAAGGGCAACTGAAATTCTAAACATCAAAGAATAACCCATACAGCAGTACCAAGCCACAGCAGAAAGCCCAAGGCCCAAGTCCACCAATGCGCGGCGGAAGAGCGGCCTAAAGCTACTTCTTGCGGCGGTTCCGCGGCGGGCCCATGACATCAACTCCTCAAATTGCATCGAAACTCCTGTTTCAGTGGCTACAGCTCAAAAATACACACAAAAGTCCAGAATATTCCAGACACTTCCACCAGATCAGCAAACTCCTAAAACTAGCCTAATACTTCTAGAACTTTCCTAAACCCTTGCTTAAACCCTAAGCTAAACCCCAACAAACTTGGCCAACAAACTTTGGGAGGGAAAGTCCAATTCAAACCTAAACCTAGTTCTATAAATAAGACCCTAGGCTCACTCATTCCTCATCTTAGAAAAATCTTGGATCATCTTGATTCAATCTTGGAGATAGATAGATTCAACCCATTTTTAGTTTTAGCCATTCTTTTTCTCCATCTTCTTCTTCCTCAAGATTAGTGAGAAATCTTGTAGGAAACCCTAACCCTAAATCCAACCACAATTCAAGATCTTGAGTGCAAGCCAAGCAAGATTCCTTCAACCCTTTTATGAGCCGAGCCGATCTTCAATCGGGCACGAGATCAAAGTAGATCCACGATCCACGGAGACGAGCGAAGCCGAGTCAACGATCGATTTTATTCTTCTTGTAGATCTTGAAAGAATGTATGGAAATTGTTGATTAAATAAAAGATGATATTTTCTTCTATCTTGTTTTCTTTAAATTCCGCATCATGTTATCTTTACTATTCTTGAATATTGTCTATGTGGTGATGTGTGAATAAAACTCCGCTCGTTAAGGAGTCGGAACGATCTTTAGTATGATGATGTAGCAAATTTGTAATCGATTCTTGAATCCCATGAGTTTGTAAACCCTAGCAAATTCAAGAACCGACAACCCATTTTGTTTCGATGCTATCTTGAATGACATCGTTCAAAATGAGGGAGTTAGGATCGTTTCTTGAAATTGTTAGAGGCTAGAATGTGAATGACATCGACAACAGAACAAGGGATAAGATGAAACCCAAGTTTCACTAGAAAACCCTAACTCTTGTCGATGATCATCGATCTAGTATCAATCTTTCGAAGGACAAGAATACGAAATCTTGTAGACTACATCACATCTAAAGATCCGATCGATTCCTACGAGCCTCTCTATCATTTTTGATTGTTGTTTGGAAAATACCATTGAAACCCGATTCTTGATTGTTTATAGTTTCTTGATTCTTTAGTAGAGAATAGTGACACATGAATACAAATCAATCTTGAATCTTGTTTTCTTGTTGCCTAGCATTTCATTTCAAACAAATTAAAATACAAACGAATCTCGAGATCCCTGTGGACGATCCGCACTCATTCATTAACTACAACCGACACCGTAGTTGATTGCGGTCAAATATTTTTGATTCGATTTATTACAATCACAGAAATTATATCAATCATCGTCTTTTTGAATTCCCTTATCCTTTCTCTACGCAACCCAGTCGAACCTTCACTGCCTTTCCTTGGCTCACTTCCCTTAGAGTGGGGAATCCAGTTTGAATCTAAATTACGGGGTTTCGTCAAACTTTCTTCATTCTTCTTCGAATTCTCCGGATTACCCAAAAGAGGAGGATCTCTAAAGTTGGTCACATTGATTCGGTGATCGGTAGACGCCAAATTTCCTTCGATAGGCACTATTTGCCAAGCCCAAAGAAAAGAGTAGTTAGCGGTCACAATCTGAGCATCCCGACTTTCGAGAGACCTTTAGCAGGGAGCCAAATAACAGAGAGGGAAGGGAAATCCGAGCAAGTCATACATTGTGGTTCAAGGAGGTACTCTGCATTCGGCTCATCCCATGCTAATGATTCTGACCTTGGAAATGAGGAAGCGGTAAAGGCCCCCCTATCATCCTGCGTACCAAGATCCGTGTCCACTTTGCCAAAGAGAAGGGCAAAGGCCTGTCAGCAAATTCACGCTTAAGATGACCATTCGATCACAGAATGGCTGAAAAAAGCCAAAGAACGAAGAGAAGGGAGACCTTAAATCGGGTCAAAGAAAGGGGATATGGGGATCTTGCCCTCAGATGATGGACCACTCGATCATGTCATGTCTGTCCGTGATTGTTCATTTAAGCCTTCTTGCCCACTCATTCTGTCTAGCGTACAGTGGAACTTGCACTGGATCGGCTTCTTGCTCAGATGGGCCCTTCATCTCAGATCATCTTTCAAACGGGAATCAGGATTCGGTGAAAGAGATGCTTTTCTTTCTTCATCACCATGAGGTCTTAGACAGAGGGATAGACCCAGTCAACGGGAGTGATACCATGAGCGCTCCAGAGCTATGTCAAGTGAGTTCCTGCAGATGTATGGCAAAGAGCGGAATCCATTCTATGCTTTTGAGTAAACATAGGTTTCCACAAGCCAAGTTATCCAAGCGTTGCGTTCAAGCCAAGCTACTTCAACAGGTGGACCATAAAACCAGGATCAAAAAGTGAAAACCAGTATCACGGCGAGGGCTCACTCTGATCCGGGATCCCAATGCTTCTCTCATTCCCTCTCTTCTGTCATTCAATTCCGGACCAAGGTGGCATAAGCCCCCGGCGCTTGAGGGCTCCCCTAAGCTTGTTTTCTTTTTCAACGTGAGAGGGCGAAGGAGCCTTCGCGAGCGGAACTTAAAGCTCTTTTTTACAGGACCGGGTGTTCGATGAAAAGAGTGACTTCTGCAAGCAAGTAAGAAACCTTGTACTATTGAACACAGACTTTCTGAATTGTAAACTTAGTGAAGCTCGGGTCCCCGGCACGAGCGAAACGGTACTTTAAGCTATTTTGACAGGGCCGCAAAGTGAAGTGAGTCTCACGAGTTAAGATGAGTACGGCACATTCGAGACGTCCTGTCTGTAAGTCAAGAAGACTCGTTGAGTATGGTATACTATCAGTGAGCGTAGCTCTGTCAAGCATATGAGAGAGAAGTTATGCTTGGAAGGCTTTCTTCAAACCTCACCGGCGTTGCCTTTCTGTGAAGAAACCCTTGAGTGAGTGAGAGAGCGGAGGCCCCTTCACGAAGGAACGTATCCCGAAGGGTCCCTCAGTAGTATGAGCTACCTGACTCTAAAAAGACAGGGAATCAAAAGGTGCTAGATCCTTCTTGTACTACTGATCGCATCAGACGTTGAGATTGTAGTTCATCAATTTCAGTAGTTGTTTACACTCGAGCGAGGTAGTTGACTTGCTGACTTGTTACAGGGTTTCAAAGAGAAGGACGCGATTACTATAAAGCAAGAATAGCAGAAGTCCTTAACGAGTTCAAAGATGTTATGCCACATAGGATCATCGCATTGAGCTGGAACCTGAGGCTAAGCCACCGGTAATGGCACCTTACAGGATGGCCCCACCGGAGCAAGAAGAACTGAGGAGTTGCTGGATGCCGAGCCATCAAAGGCCCCATATGGTGCTGTTTCAAAAGAAGCACGATGGGAGTCTTCGACTTTGCATCGACGATAGAGCCCTCAACAAGGTAAGGATCAATAACAAGTACCACATCCCTCTCATTGCGGATCTGTTCGATCAGCTAGGAAGAGCAAGAGAAAGAGGTGCGGTGACTGACCATGGAGATGGAGCTGGTTGCCTCGAATAGGCAGCGGAAAGAGACCTTACAGATTGGGGATATCCAAGAGAAATGGTGGTAGAGAAGGACCTAAATTAAATGACGCTAATAAGGCATCCCAGGTGGTTGGAACTAAGAAAGAGCCTTGTTCTGCAGGAGCCATCTCTTCTGGGTTGGAGAAGGCAGATCCCGAACTTCATTAAGAAGAATGGTTGGTCCACCACACCGCCGGGCTGGGCCATCACAAAAGACTCAATCGAATTGGGAAACTTTCACTTCCAGATTAGCGTACTCAGAAAGGAAATGCTCTTTGCCAGAAGCTTATGTGGTTCCAACTCATGCGGCTAGGAGATATGGTACGGCACCTGAATCCACTCCTGCAGTGTTGCAGTTGGTTGATCATGAAGTAGTCAGATGCTCTATTATACAACATTTGTCGGGCGTGAGGCAGATCTGGCAGATTCACCACAGACCTTGGTAGTCTTGTCTGACGAATCTGATTTACTCCTTTCCTCTTTTGCATCCGTTTTCTTGCTAGGCTCTGTTCCTCTTGCAAGTGCAGGAGCGGTGTCGGCCCAAGCAGTAAGTAGGTGGAGTTCTTAGTGCTTGATCCCTTCCTTGGCCTCAGTAGGTGCTTCTTTGGCATGAGCTGTAGCGTAGGCACAAGAAGTCGGAGGATCCGGAGGCGTAGGAGCAAGGTGCAGGAAAGCCAGGTGCTAGCTAGGTCTGGTCTCCTGCCATTGGCTTAGCCTTAGCTCAAACCTTGCAATTGGTCAGCTACACACGTCGCTTTCATTTCCTATATTATATGCCACTTCCCGGTCAACGCGAATAGATTCTTTGCTTCTTTACCCCGTCTGTTAGATAGATGTGATCTCCTTTCCCCCGCCCTTGCTTAAGGATTCTCAGCCTTCTTAGCTCTCTTCTTCCATCGGCTCTTCTTTCATCTGGAAGAAATGGTCCTATCCAGTTGGCGAATCCCCTTGCTATTGTTCTTTCAAATATTTGAATATAATCATTCTAAATAGAAATATTAGATATCTCCTGCCTGTCCTGCTGCACATGCGGTACCAGCTCTTGTTCTTGATGTAGCTCTTTCGGAAGTTGCGGAAGATAGTATAGATGCTCCTCTTCTTTCTGCGGCAGTTGTGGATGCGCTTTACTTCTTTCTGAGTATCCTGGTGCAGCTGTCTTGTTCAAGCTATGGATCTTATATAGAGAAGGAGTGTGAAAGCTAGCTCTTGAAAGCAGTGCGAGTTAGGCACGAATCGAATCCCTGAGATTGGAATGAGATATCGAGAAATTCATTCCACTTAAAATCAATATTTTCTTTGTCTTCAGTACTGGTGGGCATATAGGGTATTGAAGTATGAAAGTCTGGGTCTCCCGCCCGTCTTAGCTTTAGCTCTTATCTCTCTTCAGCAGTTGCAGTACGATTCTTTAATTCATCTCCTGCCCTTCTTAGTCGTAATCGCTATAACATTGGCAATTGGCATTGGCGTAATCTTCTTTCTCCTGTCGGAAAGGTCTTGTCGAAAGCAAGAAAAGGAATGTCTTAGCTTACTCTAATTTCAAATAAAGCTTTTTCGCGCTCTTGGTCGGGCCTCTAACAAGTATCTAAAAAGAAAATGCTTTCTTTTAGGCCTATGCAGCTAATCCACTGCTTGAGCCTGCTATATTCAGTCGCGCTCATCCCTTGCTTATTGGAAAGAATGAATGAAACTTTACATTATCTACGTCGATGACATCCTCGCAGAGTCAGGAACCCAACACATCTAAACATCCTCAGACGTGCCATAGGGGATGGTTCTCTTTCTCTCACAGCCTTAAAATCTTTCGGACTTACAAAAGTCCTCCTAGCCTGTAAATAGGAAGGACTATGGGAGCCTTCACTGGCTAAAGCGAACAACTAAGCCATTAACTAATTGAAGACCAATGCAACACAACTATTTGTCATACACATGCAGCCAAGAAGCAAATATAGGACTAAGCAAGGGAGAGTAGAGGCTGAGGAAAGCAGAGCTAGCTACTAAAAGACAAGAGCGTCTATCCCTGCTAGCGAAAAAGAGCCAATATCCATCTCTTCAGCGCGAGTTGTTGGAATTCCCATCCATCCGTGGAACTCCTCCATTATAAATGACTTTTTTCCTTTATCATAGTTGGGGAGGTAAAGAGTCAGAGCAGCTATGAAAGCACACATATGGGCACTAGTCAACGCCCTTGGTTTCATAAAGTCAGTGCCCTTGCTTTGTTTGGTTCAACAATGGTTGGTCGATCAGTCTACTCGCCCAAAAGGAAGAACATCGATTGCGCGTTTCACAAAGGTAAGCGTATAGTTAGTTATTCGATGGTTCCTTTTGTCCACAAGCTGTTACCACAAGGAATCGGCGATGAAACCTGTATAGCCAAAGCCCCATCCGCTAATTGTGGTCGTCCTTGTCGGCTGGCTGCAACAAGGTGCCTGCTTTTTTCAAATGAGCTAGTGAAGCGCGCAAGTGAGTTCGATAGAGATCGAGAAACCAGTGACGCTCGATAAGTGAGTTCGATCTAGAGGGCACGGAAGCTAGAGGTTTCCTTCCATTGATAGGTAAGCATCAACGGTTAGTCTAGTTACTTCAGACTGAAGCGAAAGCGCGGGCGGCAGAATAGAAGTCTCATTACTAACTTTTAGTCTTAAGCAGGCAGCGGCGGTAAGGAATGAATGTTCTACTCTACTATCAGCCATTTCATTAGGACGGCACTTGCTTAGTCTTTTTCTAGCTTGATTGCGAAGCATGGTTTGGAAAGGTCAGCTGAAAGACGGTATATATCTTAATTTGAGCCTCTTCCTTTGTGGCTGGCCCCATGCCCCCATATAAAAAAAAGGTAAGCCAGCCGTATTAGCTCATCAACTCGCCTTAACACACCGTCATAGGTCCGGACTTGCGCACGGTATCACTTGCCTAACAGCTGCCAAAAGCGGTCAATGTTGACGGGCTTATTGTCTCCTTTCTAAAGGGAAAAGAAGAGAGGTATCACTCCTCGGGCAGTCGCTAACCGTTGCGCTTCCCTTCCGCTTACACCATTTCTTTGTGAATGCTCCGCTTTGCTCTTTGGCGCGCTACTTCCGCTAGCAACCAGCTTCGGATTCTCCTTAAGGCGTTTCCATGAGATTCGTTGAGTAGGGATTTGAATAGAAAACTCTTTTTTGGGGCTCAATCTTGCTGGACTCTACTCCTATCCCAATGCCTGCCCCATAAACCTGCCATTGTCACCGCGGAGAGGAGAACGACCCGATCATGCGAGTACCGACAGAAAAACCCACTAGACAAGCACCTTATACTGGGATCAATTCCTGCTAAAAAGAAAATGTCGTCATCGCTTTCGTTCATTTGGCTAAGACCTATAACACTACTTTGGCGAAAGCTTCCCGGTTAAGGTACGGATTTATACCAACTCGATCAGCTAGTTCATTTCATGCCAAGTAACGAACCTGTTCAGGAATCGCACTAATGGCACCTTTCAGTAAATCGCAAACAAAAGGAAGACACAATCCCGCGCGATAGCTGAAGATAGGGCCCGTGCCACATCAAGAACCCAAGTGGGAACCTTCCCCGGCTTGCCGGGGCCGCTTGGCGCAGACGGAACAAAACATGGGTCAATATCCTCCGCAGCCGAATCAATAAGAATCCTCCAACCATTCGCTGTTGTTTAAACAATCACCTAATCCAAAAGCGAGATGAATTGCATCGAGCAGTAGCGCATGTCAAGAAGCGAAAGAAAGGAAGTAGGCACTCTGCCAGGAAAGCCAAGTAACTCCTTCTACGATGAAAGAAAGCCATTGAGAGCGAATCCTGAACTTAAGGAATACTAACAGCAAGTAGTACAGTTAGAAAGGGCTGGAGATCTATCGATTAACTGATTGCCTAACTGCTACCGAATGCTTGATCTAACAATTCCTTAGAGGGAAACTTTGCAGACGTCTTTACAATATGCTATAAACTACGTTATGAAATAGTTGAGCGGCACATAACTTATAAGTATGAGAGGTTATACACATCATTTTATCGAACCTCCTATGCGCCCTGGCTGCCGGGTAACAAAGTCTAGGCCTCTTACAAGAGGTGGTCATAGCGAGGAAGCTCATTGATGAATCAGGCGGCGAATGAAAGCTAGGATCCATGGAGGCTGCTGGACTGATGAAGAGCAAATTTCCTGTCAAGAAGGTTACTAGAAAAAGAAATGAAAAGCTTTTCTTTCAAAGAAAATGGGTTTCTCCCATAGTTGTCGATCAAGAGGGATAGGTGGCATTCTCCTATAAAGGAGAGGGCTAGACGATTACATCGCCTTTCTTTATGATTTCGTGGTTGTGTAGTCAGATTATATCCCTGTCTACAGCAAGACGTGGTCCGAGCACGTGCAACATCTGCGATCCGTACTGGAGGTCTTTCGAAAGGAGAAGATATGTAAAAGATTTCTAAGTTAAAGTTATGCAACACGAGCAAGCCTAGGTGAACGCTTTGGTCTCACTCGCTAAGCGGAAGAAGCCTACTCTATCTACTCTTCCGGAAGAAAATCCGGATGCCAAGATCTCGATTATGGAACTTCTGTTCTGGACCTGATATTGGATCTCATTTTAGTCCGTTTATAGTAGCCCGGAAAGCCTCTCTCTCTGTGGGTCCTGAGGAAGTCAGTCATCTCTCTTTCTCGACCACCTATCTCTTCAGATAAAGAATGACCAAAGCGACTAGGGCGTAGCGAGCGCCTTCCTTCCTTTCTTCTTTCTGAGTTAGAGATTGAGAGTGTGGAGAATTAAAGAACCTTTCTAGAATGCGCATTAGCAAACCTCGGCTTTCGTTGAAGTATCGGTTGGAGATGATACCGTGAAAGTTGCTATTGCCGCTACTGGCCTTAGTCATCCAGGGATGAAGGACAATCTATCGAAAGATGAACGAGGGACGAGTGGTAGGAGCCATCAAACAAATCGTAGTGCCGGTTCAGTGAAGTAAAGTTCCGTCTCCCATCCCGAACC
The DNA here is from genome assembly GCA_030015575.1 of Agapanthus africanus. Lineage (NCBI taxonomy): Eukaryota > Viridiplantae > Streptophyta > Magnoliopsida > Asparagales > Amaryllidaceae > Agapanthus > Agapanthus africanus. The sequence continues at coordinate 4,378,788 of JASDDO010000150.1, read as the reverse complement.
TTACAAAAGTGAAGGGTATGTGTTGTTTCTTGGCACTTTCTTTCTTTGTTATGCCAACCTAAAAACAGATACATAAATGGGATTCCATCGCCTCCTATTTTATAGGAATAGAATGAATTTGTGATCGAAGGATAAGAAAGAAAAACGATCTGATCAAAGCCGGATCTCCTGCGAGAATGATTTGGAAGATCAGGACAGGTAGTAAGGAACCCTAGATCTACCTATGAAACACCGGAACAAGCTGTAGGGGCCTTCGCCAAACGCCACTCACAATGTGACCGCAGCAGGATATCGCCAGATCCCTCCCTATGACTTAGAAGCACACATTTGTAACGCCCAGATTTCCATCTTAGAACTTCTTCAGACCCCCCAAAAAAACACGTCGTTCTATACCCTTCTTAGATAAGCACGAATCCTGCGGGAGACACCCGCAACTGGATGCAGTCTACATTACCGCCTACGTAGGAGACTGCAGGATTAGATGAAGAATGGTTGACAATAGGGCAGGAATCCACGTCTGCATCCTAAAGCAGAAGTTCGCGGGATATTAGAAGAAGACTTTACTTTTTTTTTGCTTATTTTATGAAAAGTATTCAAAATGGTTGGTAAAGGGAGCAGAGCGAGAGGATTCCCGGGTGCCCGAGCGGGAGCAGTTGACGTTGAGCTTCAAGAGCAAGCGATATCAATCTTCTTTTCCAAAATCAAAAAGACAAGAAAGAAGCAAGAGTAGGCCAAACAAAAAGCCATATCAAGCGACGCGCTCACGTTTTTGTGGCTGGTTGCGATCAGATGTAGGAGAGAAGTTCGTTTAGGAGCCACAGCATACGTTGACTCTGGAATTTCTTCGTTAGATTTGCGATGGCTCTCGCTGGTCCTCAAAATCCCCTATTGTATTCAAAGAGAAATGGTTTGATCATTCAATGGATCAAGCAAGGTCTTTCTTTCTCTTTTCAATCAAAGAAAGGTTTTCTTCGAAAGCACCAGAGTTAGCCGAGTAGCTCGAGCAGGAAGCTGAGAAAGGGAAACCAAACGTCGGATGCTGCACGGCGGAAACAAGAAACGGAATACCTAAGTCGCAAGGCAAGGGAGGACGGAACCCCACTTCGACTCACCAAGGATAAGGTAAGTACTGTGGCATCCTTTATTCGAAAGTGATATAGAGAAATGCCTGGACTGGGGGGCGTCGGCCCCCCGGGAAAACGTTTGCAGATGCGACCATGAATCGAACCAGGTCGAAACATTCAGCTGTCGACGGACAAACAACGTCGACCGGGATGGGATGGCCAGGCCCCGGTTCCCAGGGT
>JASDDO010000150.1:4309984-4374984 GCA_030015575.1 Agapanthus africanus | reverse complement strand
GTCTTGAAAGAAACTCATTTCTCTACCCCCAAAAGGTTTGATTCTTTGGAGGGAGGATGTTGGGCGACGGAGGGAAGAACGGGATGTTTCAGCGCATATGGAAACAATCCCTCCTTTCAGGGCTTCTCTGATCAAAAGGGATTTGAGAGGCAGGTGCTTCAAAAGGCAAAGCTTAGCTCGACCATTAAGCGAGGGATCCAGATGCAGGTAAATAATCACTTTTGAATGACGTTCTTCCTGGCCGATCCAATTGTAAGATGAAAGAGTGAAATCAGCTCTCATTTCATTCAACGAAAACTCATAAGATAACAAGTCTTCATCCGAAAGGGCTGAGGTTCTAAGTGAATTACAAGATTTCAAGTAGAACTGCAGGCATGCCTTCAGGAGAGGACTTCATTGATGTGAGATAAGAATGACCTTCTTCGTTTTCGGGTGCAATGATTCACAAGTTGTTTTGAGCTCCTGATCGGCAAAAAAGACACCGCAAGCCCCTCAGTGAAGACGTATCCGAGCTAGTAGCAGAGTCTATTCGAAAGTGACTTGATAAACGACCCCACACGTAGCTGACAAGGCAATATCTATCCGCGTAGCTCGGCTAGTTAAGGGATACCCGGGGCCAAACACCTAAGAATACCGCCAGTGGTCATAATGCATTATTTACATTTGTTTCGAGAAAACAACAGAGCAAGTAGTTAAGGTGAATGCAGTAGTTCGTTATCCAATTTGAGCTAGAGACCCTAGTGATCGAGCTTCTTATTGTAAAGAAGGCGTCGCCATAGTCAAACGATCCAAAGCAGGTTGAGAGCGTCGAAGCTTATCCACCGGCAGGCACCTGTTGTTTTAGGTTGAATACCGGCCAACTGTTGCTGTTAGGTTAATGCTATAGGGCTTAACAGCGCTTTACTGAACGTTAAGAGTACTCATATTATGGTCTTGCAGAGCCTTCCTTAATCAGACTTATATACAGGTCTTAATCGACTTAAGGAGCACGAATACAAATAGTAGATACCTCGGGAAGAGGGATGAGAGTAGTGTTCTTTAGTTCCATGAGGGGACTATTGCAGGAGTTCCTGACCTGAAGGGACACCGGCAAGCTGTTACTGAATGTGAACAACAATGTAAAGGAGTTCAGAAAAGAAATACCACAACGATTTGAATTTAGGTATCTTATATTACTTCTGAAGTGACCGAACGAAGTTCAGGATTTTTTCAATACCTAATCCCAGATTCCTATAGATGACTACTAATAGTAATAGTAGTAGGGGCCCCCTTAACCCATCGTTCACTGCTCAGGCAAGGGCTCTTTACGAGCGCCTACTGCTATACCGCAAGTGTAAAGAGCCGAAGCGGTAGTTTTTCGGGCAGGAGGGAGATTTTGTAGCCTACTTTGAGTCCTCTAGGAAGGCCCCTACGGAACGGCTGCATTCAGAAGCAGTTCTCCTCGCCTACTCTAATTGTTCTAGCTAACGAACGGAGTGAGGGAAAGAAGGGGAGCGGCGCTCTCCTGACTGACTGAACTTCAATACTACTGCTTGCTGACTGTTTTGCTTCCCTGCCCATTCCGACTGCCCTAACTATGACTTGCTTGGCTGACTGGTCTGATTGAACTACTGGACACCACTGATCGGCTTTTTCATGAAAGCCCATCTATGTGCTCTGAAAAAGCTTCTGTTGACCGATAAAAGACTAGAGTGAATTCATTCTTTTCTTCATTGGATAGCTGACTCTCGCTCGGAAAAGAGGGACATTGGAATCTGAGCGCCTTCTATGGAAGATGGAACTTGGGATAATCCACCAAAGCCCCTTCTTTCCGCTGGCTGTCCCCTGCAGGTCAAGTGTCAACGTATCTCGATGAGCTTGAAGCGCCCTTGTCAGCAGAGGAGGAACCTCTAGACAATGACATACATATTGGAAACCAAATCATAGCACGATGGGGGTAGGGCTCAACTCCCTTTTCTTTGCTACCTTAAGAAGTTTGAATTATGGGTGCTCATTCCTGCGCGGAACCTAACATAGCAAAAACCAAAGACAAAGGGCTTGATGATTCATCGAAATCTTCTCTTTCCCTTCCTATCCCAAGAAGAGGACTCCTGATTAACTTTCTCTCTGATCTGGATATTCTGGAATTGGAGTCGTTTCTGCCCAAGAGCTTTGGTGCGTTTTGGGGAAAGGTTGGTGCTGGTGAATGTTTGGATTCCATCGCCTCCTTCTGGTCATCAGACAGATCATCCTCGGTTTGCTTGACCGATGCCTTCCTGTTGGGCGTAGGAGTAGGGGGCCCTTCGCTGAGCAGAGGGATCTTGTCGACGGGTAGACCCCGTACAACTACTCATTGACAAAAGAGATGATTGGCCTACGACTCCGACCCGGCTGCACCCCCACTGAAGGGTGAATGAGAGAAGAAGAGCAAAGACGGTGAAACCCCTGGTGACATCCCTCAATTGTGGATGGATTTGGGAATCCCTTTCACAGGTCTTGCTATGTATGGCTTCGACTTAGAGGGCTCGAAAGCCACAAAGGCTTGCTAGCGAGGTGCGGCCAACCTGAGAAAAACCAGGATTTGCGTCTTGACGACTGGTATGACCCGATTGACTCCTTGGCCTGCTTAACCAAACACTGGTGCTTCTTCCGGTCACTCATTCAAAGAAGGATTGAGAGGACCACTTGACTTGGAGAAAGGCAATGAAGAGCCGGATCGATCGTCTCATCGGAGCTTTAGACAAGGGTAGTGGAACCAAAACAGGAGCAAGGACGTCGGATCGAATTGACGACTTTGGATGAAAGCCAGCCCCCCATTCCCTTGTTGCCTTCCGTTTTCTCTGGGGCAATGCATTCCAAAAACCCGAACCTCCCTACGTCAAGTTGGCTCTTCACAAGAGAGCACCAGGTCGTAAGACCGGAAGACTGCGCTGTCATTCTGACAATGATATAATTTATTTGTATGCTTAGTCACCAGTGGCACAACCGGAGGGCTAAGTAGCGCCTCAATAGGAGTATTGAGATCCTCCGCGAGAGTTTATTTGTCTTTCTAATAGAATAAGAGTTTTTATGTATTATTTATATAAAAAATGAATAGAATGACGTCTTCAGCATGAAAAGAAGAAAGTTCCGAAGGCCTAGCGAGTTAAGCGAATTCCTTTTCTTTCCCCGGACCGATGACTCGGTTGTTCAGTACTGCTAACTATTATAGGAGGATGCCGTCCCCCCTTCCTACCAGTAGCTTCGGTTGTTTAATATCGTGCAAGTGAGGTTGTTGTTATATTGGCTGCAAGCGGAACGTAGGCGCTGTAGGTGTGTGTTGACCATGCACTCTCGCGTCGTGTAATGTCGTATGTATGATAGAGGTGGTGTGGTGATTGATCTCAATGCTAATCTAATGGTTATCCCCAAGGTTCAACGAATGAATGAAGCGTTGATCGTACCCGGATAGAGATGATGGTCTTCCTCTGATGTCTCCAAGCCGGCCATACATAATAGAATAGATAGGCGAAGCAGCCAATAGCAGTCTGTTCTCGCCTATCGATAGATAGCTGGTTGCTTCCAAGCTCAAACCATTTGAAAGTGCATTTTTTCTTGTTCGTCGATAGAGTGGTCTTATCCGCCCCTCTCAAATAAAGAGATAACTGGAAGAGAGAAGGAAAAAAAGCAAAGAAAGGATTTACGATAATAATGGGAGAAGAAGGTTGACTGCATCTTCAACTAGAAAAGGGAATCTAACCCAAGCGGTCTAACCCCCGGGGCACCAAAGCTAGACGCGGAAAGCGAGATAAAGAAAGCAGCTGGACTGCCTTGCCGCGGGAGAGTCTTTCTCCAATGATAGACTATTTTTGGGCAAGACAAAAGACAGGAACTTGCCCTTTGACACCAAGCCAAGGGATAAGAGCAGATTGTGGTGAGAAATTCAGGGAATCCATGAGAGAAGGTTCGAGAACCTATAGACTCTAAAGCAACACGACTTCGGTTCCGACCGACCCTTTAAGCGAGAGGGCCAAGGTTCTTTGTTGGCGTGTTGCGTAACAAGGGCAAGAGGAGCAAGAAAACGGATGCGCGTTCGCCTACTTTGATAGGCAAGGCATTGCAAGCAAATAGAGCAGAGAGCTTACCGTTTGTTTCTATTAGATTAGAGTCCCGAGCTTGTTGTAGTCGGTCCTAAAGGGCTTGCTGCTTACTTGCTATATGCCCTCGTAGAGACAACTACACAGCTCGTTTTTTTTCTTCGAGTCTCCCAAAACCCTTACGGTCGAGCGACGAACCACTCGACCGGGCCTCCCCCCAGGGACCGACCGTATGGAGTATAGCCAAGTAGTAAGGCATCGGTTTTTGGTACCGGCATGCAAAGGTTCGTATCCTTTTACTCCAGATCATGAAGACCCGATCGGATTTGTCAAGAACGAGCTGACAACTACAGGGGAAGCGGCTTGATAATCAACTCTTACCTCGAAACTGCCAATTGAGGAAGGGTTGTTCCGGCTTTCGAGCTAACAAGTGCCGGTTTGAATCAAGCTTGAGCAATGAAGTTAGCTCTCTTATTCTGCCTCTGTCCATTCTTCGAGCGAATCAGTCGTCTCGTGTTTTTTACTCGGATGGACCTGTTACTCAGCGAGATGTGGAGTTGGCTGATCAAGAACGGTTGATGTCAGTTCGAGAACTACTTATCTCGATTTTCTATAGTAATAGCTCTGTTTGAGTTTGACTCGTTCCGGCAAGAGTTTCCACGATGAGACGGGAGAAGATCGAGCAGTGTCGGGGATGGAAGGTACGAAAAGCGAATTCAAGTGAGGCCGTAGGAACCCATCAATTATTTGTCGTTGGATTGGACTGAGAAGCGTGGGAAAGGAAAAGAGTCGCCTCCCACACATTCCACTGGAGGATGGATAGAATGCAAAGCTAGCTTCCAATTCACTTTTTGACTCCCTAACCACCGGATCTATATCATCTCACAGTGGAGCTCAACCTCCTTTCTCTTGTTCAACAGTGGTCATTTGTAGAAAGAAAGCAGAAAGCGGAGACTCGACCCAATCCCCGCACTTTTCTCAATGAGGCCCTATCAATTAGTATTACACAGAAGAAATCAATTATAGAAACTAATACAATTAGATCAGCTCTTCATAGACAAACTTGGGATTTGCAATCCCAGGTAAGATCGGTTCAGGATCATGGGGTCCTTTTCTATCAGATAGGAAGGGCTGTTGCACAAAATGTACTTCTAAGTAATTGTCCCATAGATCCTATATCTATCTATATGAAGAAGAAATCATGTAAGGAAGGAGATTCTTATTTGTACAAATGGTACCCTGGACACCATTCTTGGAACGAGCATGAAGAAATTAACGAGACTTCTTTATCTTTTGAGTTGTTCAACCGGATCGTTCGCTCAAGATCTTTGGTCTTCACCCGGATCCGGTGAAAAAAAGGGGATCACTTCTTATCTTATGGATTCGTTGAGAATGATTCTGATCTAGTTCATGGCCTATTAGAAGTAGAAGGCGCTTTAGCGGGATCCTCACGGACAGAAAAAGATTGCAGTCAGTTTGATAATAATCGAGTGACATTACTTCTATTGAATCATACCGAACCAAGGAATCTGTTAGATATGATGCAAAATGGATCTTTTTCTATCGTTGACTTGATGGACTGATTTTTCTATGAAAAATACGAATCGGAGTTTGAAGAAGGGGAAGGGGCCCTCGACCCGCAACAGATAGAGGAGGATTTATTCAATCATATAGTTTGGGCTCCTAGAATATGGAGCCCTTATAGCAATCTATTGGATTGTATCAAACCACTGAATTGGGATTTTCCTATTGGGCCGGGTCATTTCGGGGCAAGCGGATCATTTATCAGAAAGAGGATGAGCTTCAAAAGAATGATTCGGAGTTCTTACAGAGTGGAACCATGCAGTACCAGACACGAGATAGATCTTCCAAAGAACAAGGCTTTTTTCGAATAAGCCAATTCATTTGGGACCCTGCGGATCCATTCTTTTTCCTATTCAAAGATCAGCCCTTTGTCAAAGTCAAATAAGAAAGGTTTTCACGTCGAGAATTCTTTGCAGATGAAGAGATGTCAAAGGGGCTTATTACTTCCCAAACAAATCCTCCTACATCTATATATAAACGCTGGCTCAGAAAGAATACGCAAGAAAAGCACTTCGAATTGTTGATTCATCGCCAGAGATGGCTTAGAACCAATAGTTCATTATCTAATGGATCTTTCCGTTCTAATACTCTATCCGAGAGTTAGCAGTATTTATCAAATCTCTTCCTATCTAACGGAACGCTATTGGATCAAATGACAAAGACATTGTTGAGAAAGAGATGGCTTTTCCCGGATGAAATGAAACATTTGATTCATGTAACAGGGGAAAGATACAGTCAAGATTCATGGCTTCAGTGCCCGACTTTAGTTGTTCAAATATGGAATCCGAAGATGGTCCGTACTGACTTCTCATAAATCCAATAATGATTTCTAAGCAATGCCTAGAGACATAACAATAAGAGGGAAGTACACCCCGTAAAGATCATCTTGACAAAGGTGCTGTCTTGACATCAATCACAAGTCAGCATTATGCCAGCCGGCCATACGGACCACATCATGAAAAAAAGAGCACATCCAGGAGTTTCAATCCCCTGGACGAGACATTAGATAATGCGGGCAAATCAATAGATTAATTCGCTAGGAGGATACCAAAAGCATACCCTATAGACCATGCTTTTGCACGCATACTGGAGTCCTTAATCAAAAGGGAATTACAGGAATGATTAAGGAAAGGAATTGTTCAACTCAAGGAATAGCTAACCAAGAGAGAGCAAATCAGTGCACATCTGTGAGTGAAGTAGCATTGGTAGTAGCATCTCAGTAGTAGGAAAGAGACAAGACAAGGCGTGGGTAGTACAGGCAGTTTAGTAGACAGAGTATGGTAGCGGATCTCAAGCTAGAGCGAATCAAGTACTACAATCGACGGTGGGTTTCGGGTTATTCTTTCTTTCCCGACCCGACCTCTCAATTCAAGCCTTTCAATATCTCGTCTGGCCCTGTCTTCTGTCCTCTATGGAGAATTGGTCTCTGGCAACTGTCCTGTGGAAAACGGATGCCGCTCTTCTGGTATCCGTTGTTTGCTTCATCGGTCATGCGTATTTTTTATTTTCCTTTGCTTGGTTAATTTCTTCCCGCCCTTGACTAACTAATAAGGCACTATTCGCTGGAGACTTCGTTCACGAGGGAAATTCCTCTAGAAGCCTAGAGTCTCATCCTCGAGAAGAACATTCAAAATGAACGTTTGTGCCCTAATGGTTTTGCTTAGCTTGCCGTGAAAGACTTGGATCGAAAGAAAGCTTTCTCTGCATAGAATAATGCCTGTATCCAGGAAGGTTGGAACTTGCGAGATATAGTGCCACGAGAGCAAAAATGGGAGACCATCGGACTTCTCCTAGCGAGTTCTCTCGTCTGAAAGATTCGCAGCGAGAAAGCAAAGGCTCCTCACCTTCTGGTCTGGCTTGTTCCATAGCTAACGCGCTTTTCTATTCTAGCTAGTCTGCTTGTTTACTTGTTCTAACGCACTATGGCTATGGCTTGACTTTCTTTATAGCTAGTCATCCATTGCTTTTTCCATAGCCTGTACCTGTATAAGGTAAGGGGTAGGGTCTTTAGAAACTAGGCTTTCCCTGATCAGATTAGATTGTTAAGATGGGATCTTTCTCCTGTAACCCAAGAGAGCGCAGCCTTGTTCATCACTCCCGAAGCCGTCAACCCCAACTCATAGGCAGGACAGGACTCTTTAAAGTAAGCAAGTCAAAACTACCTTATGCTTTGAGTAACGGATACTGAAAGCTATGGATGGTTGAAAGAGTAGCTAATCTTTCACAACATACCTTTGGGGTCGCTTGAGTTCGATCAGTTAAGAGGACCAATTGTCATCTAAAATGAAGTTATTTTGTCAGCAAGAAAACGGAGAGAGAGGGATTCGAACCCTCGATAGTTATCGGAACTATACCGGTTTTCAAGACCGGAGTCCACTCAGCCACCTCTCCCAGGGGTAATCTCTATTTTCTTCCCATTTTTTACTAAGCGAGGGATCAAATGGTAAGTCTTACCCTTGCTTTGCGTAGGAACATTAGCAACGAGACTCCTGGTTGGTTCCTCCCTTTGCTTCGCTCTCCTAACGTAGGCAAGGCAAGTAAATGATTATGAATCGGTGGTCTTCTCTGTTCTCTGCGCGCTAGGTGAGTGTTAGTGAGATTGTGGTTAAAGAAAAGAGGAAGTCCACGCCCATACTGAACTTTTCAACTCATAGCTCTCAGACTAGATCTATTTTCACTTCGGAATCGAAGACTAACCTCTGTTACTAGCCCGCCTCTGTTCATCGAAGACCGCTAACTCCACTCTTTATTGAGTCGCTTCTCCACGAGTGAAAAGTACAATACTATTGTGCTCCTACTTGGTGTATTATCATCAATCCAATTGACATTGTATGTCTTTGGATGCTTCACAGGCTTGAGCCCCAACTTGTCCACCAAGTGTTGTGATGCCACGTTCATGCTGCTGCCTCCATCAATAATGAGGTAACACTTCTTGCCACAGCAGGCTACTTGAGAATAGAAGATACTGGTCCGCTTCCAGTCTTCCTTCTCCTCAACTCTAGGCGCAATGAGCATTGGCCGAATGACTTGAGAAGAGTTGCTGACATAGCCATCGAAGTTTTGATTGTCATCTTGGTTATTTTCCGGGTCTGGTTCAGGCTCTGAATCTCGATGCTCTTCAGTGTTCTTCACAAAGGTTCAGATTGTGGGTAGAGGGCTGACGACGGCATAGTGGCCTTTACTGCCGCACTTGTACCACTATAGTGAAAGATCTTTCACTTCACCATGTATAGCTAACCCGGATTCAATAGCTGGGGATTCCTTCTCCCTCAAAGCTATTCTGATTCACTTGCGACAAGAACTCCTTCAAGGTCTCCAACTTTTGCAAAAGCCAGGCCAGTAAGGTACTTACCCTCTTTGGAAATAACCTATTATTAAAAGAGCTTATTCGTATACCGATTCTAGCACAAGAGCCAAAGAGCGTATTTGAAAAACAAAGCCCTTCTCTTCATCCCCTGTTGAGGAAGAGTCGCTTCTCCACGAGTGAGCATAGCGAACTTCAACCTCGACTCTTCGATCTATAAGGGCGATTTGCCGGATTCGAACCGCCGGAAAAGAATCCGAGTGCGTGGCTATCCTGCTAGGGCGAGGGGCTATCCTCTTTGTTTATAGGGGATCGACTCTTTACTAAAAAGGGAAGGCACTTTCACTTTGGTCTATGCTTTTTCTCGAACTCTAGGCTAGGTAAACGGGATTGGTCTGCTTTCATTCCTTTGACTATATACTAGCGCCTTATTTATTTGAATGATCAGATTGAGTCAATTCTTTTCTTTGCCAGGTCGGCAGTTGTAAGTGTCAATTGGTTCATTATGGGCGCGGCGCACGAAGCCTAGTCGTTGGATCAAATTCCACAGAAGCAGAAGCAAGTAGTTTGGCTTACATTCCACCAAGGCTAAGGTCATATGCGGGAACATTCGATGCGACAGTCGTCGATCTCAACTCCTCGTAAACAGGAAGTAGCTGCCATCGCCCCATTCCTGTAGTGACTGTACGATCTTTCATTTTAGGTGCTCATTCTCGTTTTGTTAGTGGCGTCTCAAGTCCAGCTGCTGAGTCATCCCCTTCCGCTCTATTTAGAGTCCATCCCAATCCCGAGTTCTAGTTACTTAGCTTATCCCAGATCTAATCCCACTAAAAAGGAAGCAAATACCCCTATTAGGGCGGTGTAATGGCGTCTAACCCCACTCCGCCTTCCACTAACTCGAAGTGATAGGGCTTCCATGGATCCATAGCCAGATTCTCCCGATTATATTGCTAAAGTTGGAGATGAACCTTCGAAGTCGATTTATTTGACCGATCCCACCCACTACCTTCTAAGGAATTGCTGATGATCCATTAGTGCTAGTGCCTGCTAGGAGCGAAAAGCGCTTTTCCGCTTTTCTATGGCCGTTGGTCCTGTGTTCCGATCACCTCATCTTTATAAGAAGTCAAGACCGGGGTCAATAGCCAAAGCCCAAGCCCAGTAAGGGCAGCTTACTCTATCAAACTTGCCCCTCACGTAAGAAAGTAAGCCATTGTTTTAGTTTTGTCTACAAGTCCTTCAATTCAAGGCCATTTGCCGAATCCGCTGGAGCTAATAAAGACCGACCGAAAGCACGATCCAATTATCATAGTTTCACCTATTTTTCTGGGTCTTCAAAAAGAGTATCTTTCGGTTCTTCCTGTCCTATTAGAAAGTGTTTAACCGCATTACATTCCTCTTTCCTTTTAGGGGAAGGAGCTGTTCTGGTGCTATCCCATTGGTAGTCAGGTAACCCAAGCCAGTACCAGTAGCGAGACGAGCCCGGGAACTGATAAGCCCAATAGCAAATGCCTGTCTTCTATTCCCTCTAGCCCTGTGACTTCCCTACCCGAAGGCGAGTCCAGTAGGTCAGCTAACCAGTCTTAGGCAAGCAAGCCAATCCGAGACGGCCAAGCGAAGCGATCCATGCAGATCAAATCAGAAGTTGAGCCCAACCCACTATTGGCCTATCAAAGATAGTCTTCGTGCGGACACTAATTTGAGCATCGTCAATGACCGAGCAGTCAGAGTCTGTTAAGCCGATCAGTCCGGGACTGACCTTCTTGGTGTAGGGATCGAATCGAGGTGCGATCACATCAATCACGATGGCAGATCTTGCTAATGCAGTTACAGGAATGGCCATTATAATTATGATTACTGGAAGTCATGCATCAAATCTGACCTACAAGGTAAAGATTTGGGGGATGTAGTTGGTGGGAGTGAGACCAACATACCCGGAGATAATATGATGCTGCAGGGTTAGGCCGATGGAGTATCAAAGCTGGCAAGGCAATGTATGTCTTGAAGACAACAATTGAGAAAGAATTCTTAGAGCACATCCGTGAGGACCAAGTTGGGATACTTTGGAAAAATTCCTTTCCAAGACAAATGATGCCCGACTTCACTTCAGCTCTTGGAAAATGAGTTTGGATTGATCATGCAAGGCTCGATGGTAATCAGGAAGGCTTGTAACCCCTCAGGTTATTCCACTTCCCCTCGGGTGTGCGGGTAGAAAATCTGTTCCTGTTGAACCTGCTCAACTAAAGCATAAGAAATCCGTCTTGGAAGAATACATAGATTCCTATGTCCAGAAAAAAAGGGCCTTAGTAAGTCACCTTCCAAGAATACTTCCCCGAGGTCAGAAACTTTTTATATTCATAAGTAGCCCACCACATTGAAGCATCACTTTTCTGCGAAAGGACTATCAGCTCAGGGTCCTGGAGTCAAAAGTGGACACTCTGACGGAAATCCTCTTTAGTATGGAACAGCGATTCTAAATGTTCGGAATGAAGCTGTCAATCATAAACCAGAACACTACTAAAAACATTCCAAAGAACCTCCTAAAGGCAAGGCCCGATAAGAAAGGCTAAACTAGATGTCATACTGGATAAGGAGTTCGCCTTGAACCGCAGTAGTACTTCATTTCACGAAGAGCTACTACAGCACCTGCGAGACCTCATTACCAAATACTTGAATCACGGTAACCACATTGCGTTCAAACGCAGCAATCCCGAACTTTTGATCTCTACAAAATAATGTGGAGAGGGGATGATTAAAAGTTGTGCCAATCAACCCAAGGTTAGGAGAGGAGGGGGAAGTGCATTTTTTTCGGTATGCCGCTCCGCGAGCAAGGAGCGCCGCGAGCAGAGCGAGAGAACGAAGTGAGCTTTGGTGATGTCGGAATTTGCACCTATTTGTATCTATTTAGTGATGAGTCCGCTAGTTTCTTTGATCCCACTCGGTGTTCCTTTTCCATTTCCTTCCAATAGTTCGACCTATCCAGAAAAGTTGTCGGCCCACGAATGTGGTTCCGATCCCTCCGGTGATGCCAGAAGTCGTTTCGATATACGATTTTATCTGGTTCCTATTTTATTTATTATCCCTGTTCCGGAAGTCACCTTTTCTTCTCCTTGGGCAGTACCTCCCAACAAGATTGATCCGTTTGGATCTTGGTCCATGATGGCCTTTTTATTGATTTTGACGATTGGATCTCTCTATGAATGGAAAAGGGGTGCTTCGGATCGGGAGTAACCACTAGTGATAGGGCAAAGGGGGGAAGGACATAGGAAAGATGGATGCCTACATTCAATCAATTTCTTCGTCATGGTAGAGAAGAAAAATGGCGCACGGACCGTACTCAAGCTTCGGATCAGTGTCCCCAGAAGCAAGGAGTATGCCCGCGTGTTCTGACGAGAACACCGAAAAAACCAAATTCAGCTCTATGTAAGATAGCCAAAGTACGCTTGAGCAATCGACATGATATATTTGCTCACATTCCGGGCGAAGGTCATAATTCGCAGGAACATCCTATAGTCTTAGTCAGAGGAGGTAGAGTGAAAGATTCGCCAGGTGTGAAATCCCATTGTATTCGAGGAGTCAAGGATTTGCTGGGAATTCTGGATCGAAGAAGAGGCAGATCTCAATATGGTGCGGAAAAACCAAAATCCAAATGACCTCTGGAACGTCGTTTTTCTCGGTCAGTCGAGGGAACAATCACAACGTTACGCCCTAAAATAGAACTATACGGAGCCCTTTCCGAATGACCTATATATAAGATTTTACTCGTTGGTGTCAATTAGGAGGGCTGTGGACTTTTGTTGCTCTCCATGGTGCTTTTGGACTAATAGGTTTCATGTTACGCCAATTCGAACTTGCTCGATCTGTTCAACTGCGACCTTATAATGCAATCGTATTCTCTGGTCCAATTGCTGTTTTTGTTTCTGTATTCCTGATTTATCCACTGGGTCAATCTGGTTGGTTCTTTGCGCCCAGTTTTGGTGTAGCAGCTATATTTCGATTCATCCTCTTCTTCCAAGGGTTTCATAATTGGACGTTGAACCCATTTCATATGATGGGAGTTGCCGGAGTATTAGGCGCTGCTCTGCTATGCGCTATTCATGGTGCTACCGTAGAAAATACTTTATTCGAAGATGGTGACGGTGCAAATACATTCCGTGCTTTTAACCCAACTCAAGCCGAAGAGACTTATTCAATGGTCACTGCTAACCGCTTTTGGTCCCAAATCTTTGGGGTTGCTTTTTCCAATAAACGTTGGTTACATTTCTTTATGTTATTTGTACCAGTAACCGGTTTATGGATGAGTGCTCTTGGGGTAGTCGGTATGGCTTTGAACCTACGTGCCTATGACTTTGTGTCCCAAGAAATCCGCGCAGCGGAAGATCCTGAATTTTAGACTTTCTACACCAAAAATATTCTATTAAACAAAGGTATTCGTGCTTGGATGGCGGCTCAGGATCAGCCTCATGAAAACCTTATATTCCCTGAGGCCCCGTGGAAACGCTCTTTAATGGAACTTTAGCTTTAGCTGGTCGTGACCAAGAAACCACCGGTTTCGCTTGGTAGACCGGGAATGCCAGACTTATCAATTTGTCCGGTAAACTACTTGGGGCTCACGTAGCCCATGCCGGATTAATCGTATTCTGGGCCGGAGCAATGAACCTATTTGAAGTGGCTCATTTCGTACCAGAGAAACCCATGTATGAACAAGGATTGATTTTACTTCCGCACCTAGCTACTCTAGGTTGGGGGGTAGGTCCGAGAGGGGAAGTTGCCCATGAAAGATCTAGGCCTTCTTCTGGATGGGAAAAGGATCCCGGTGAACTACTTGAATCCTGTACTTGATAGAGTGAGGAAGAAGGATGGAAGGCGCTTGCGTCTCTGTCCTTTGCTGGGTGCGTCACCCTCCTTAGATCTGTGCTTCAGTCTCTGGTGGGTTACATGCTTTCTAGTGGGCGGGCTTCTGTGCTAAATAAGCTTGAAGGTGATTTCCGAGCTTGATTATGGGGTAAGGATGGTGTTGGAAGGAGCTGGCTGGAATCAAGTTTGTACTGGCAGAAAGACAGGTTGACTAGGAATGAGACGCCCCCCCTGCACACGGCTTTCATGAGCAAAGATCTGGTTCGGGCTATGCAGTGTCAAGACAGTGTTTTGGCTCAAGTAGTTCGTCAGTAGGATAGGCGAGACAATCCCTCAGTTTGGAACTTTTATAAGAGACGAGACCAGGTTGCTCTTGGGCTTGGCGTTCGGTTTGCAAAGGTGCGGAGGTAGTACGAGGCGGGCAGTGGGCAATGGCTCAAAGATTAGAGTGCTTACAGACCCTTGGCTCACTACTACTCCTCTTCTCTTCTTAGTCATAGTGCAACTATGGTAAAGACGGAAGCCTGTGACCACACTACTTTAGTGGCAGATCTTTTGAATGAGCACAAGTAGTGGGATCTTAGTAGGATTGCAAATCTCTTTTTTGAATAAGTTCAGCAGCAGGTCAGAGCCATCCTCGAGGTGATGTTCAAGATAAACTCTACTGGAATGGAAAGTGCATTTTTCTAAGCTCTCTGTCAGAGCCTTATCTTCTTTCTTAATAAGCAAAGACTAGCCAGAGTCTAATCCAGATGTGGGGATAGGGTGGAACTGGATTTGGAGGCTAAAGACCACTCCTTAGAATGTGGATATGGAAGATTGGGGAGTGAAAACAGCGGATAGAAAGATCACAATGTTTGTGTGCTTTTTCCAAGATGCAATGGTCAGGTGGAGGACTTGGCTCATCTTCTTTGCAGCTGCCCGTTCTATCAAGAAAACTATAGGCGTGTGTTTGGGAGAGGCTGGAACTTAGTTGCAACCTATCTGAATGGTGGAAGATTCTCTCGGGTGAGGTCGACGGTGAAAGAGTTCCGGCAAGGTTTTATTGCCTATGCTAGTTGGTTGCTGTTGTATAAAAGCAGGAAGAGATTCATCTTCAATGGGGTAGAAGACAATGTTACAGAGGTTGCAAAGACTGTGGAGATGTTCTCACTTGGTGAGGATGATCAAATTTCCCATGCAGACGAGCGGTTATGGCCGAGCTGGGCTTTCAAATCAGTATATAGCCAGCCTTATGAGCCTAAGTTGGTTAAGTAGTCCCTACCGGTTGGATGAAATGAAACTTCGACTGGTCATTTGACCGATTTCACGATTAGAAAAGCACATATTCAGACTTGTTGCTGCAGGGGAAGTTTCTTTCCATGGCCATGGTGTGACTGAAGTTGAGACTCGTGGTCTCTGGGCGCTGCGCTATCTATCAATGCCAAGCTTTGGATTGAAGGTGACTCTATCTATGCTTGTCATCAATGCTCTTTTGCGGCGTAAAAGATCGGCTATGGATTGCATCTTTATGGATTCACGCCTTATGATTCAGGAACTTACTGAAGTCAAGATATCACACATTTGCAGAGAAGGCAAGCAGGGTCCAGACTGGTTGGCCAATGAGAGCCGTGAGAACCAGCCTCATTTTCTCTAACTTCCCTCAATAAATATAGTAGAGTTGAGAAAGAGATCAGTTCTACTTATATTTCTTCGGATGTAACCTCTCTGTGAGACTTTCTTAGCAAAGGACCTCGGTGTGAGGAAACTTCGACCCTTGCATGAGGTAAAGAGCTGATGAAGTTATATACTAATCGGGGGTATCTATGGTCTCGAATGATTCCGTTTAAGTCCGTCTTCTGTTTGGGACCCAAGAGGGACTCCTCACGTGCATGGAATGCGGTATGCTTGGGAAAGAAAGTCATATGCCATGGGTTGAGGTGCTCTGTTAGTAGTTTGTCTTCTCTTGATCTCATTTGTGACCCGTGGGTGAGCACTCTTCCTCTCAGTAGGTGCAAGCAACCTTTGCATGTAACTCCATTAATCTCCCATCCTTGGTTGGAGAGTTGAGTTTTAGTCGAGTAGTTTTCTTTTTCAAGAACAACTGACACTTTCAGTAAGAGTGAGAGAGCGGAGATCCCTTTGCGAGCGAACGGAGATATCGACAAGCACTTCTTACTGTAGTGAAGGGTAAATCCATCCCTGGAACGTTGCGGAGTTCCTCAAGAACGGAGCGAAGCCCCTTAGTGTGAGCTAGTAGTGAAAAGAGAAAGTGACTAACCTTGCCTAAGTGGTAACAGCGCTCATAAGTATACAGAGCTTCCCTTCCTTACAGGTTTGAGTTGTTGAACAAAACCACTAAGACGATGAAACTAAGAGTGAGAGAGCGAAGGAGCCTTCGCGAGTGAACGGATACTGAAAGCTATTCTTAAACAACTAAGACAAAGTAAACTGAGAGCGGAGGAGCCTTCGCGAAGGTCCCGAAGGCGAATCTTACAGGGCATCCCTCCCATCCAAGGTGGTCCCCCGTACTCCAAAAAGGACAGCAATAAGCAGAATATCCGATTCCTCTTCTGCCTGAGAGCCTTGGATTGCTTTCGGCAAGGAACTTTCTCTCTTAAAGATGGTATTCCAGGCACTTTCCTCAAAGCGCAATCACAACTGTTGAAGCGAGTTTTCTAGGATAGGATTTTGACAAAATTCCCGGATCCATTCTCTCGATCGGCTGCAAAGACCACCGCAAGCCCCTTGCTTCTCTTCTTCCTTCACTCAGAAAAAAACGACTTCGCGATAGCAGGGTCTTTCTATGAGAGTCTTCGGAAATCGTAGCTCAGTTGAGAAATTCTAGACGTATTCTCTGAGGCATTCCACAAGAGATGGCGGACTCAATTTGAAGACAATATGCTGGCTCTTCACTGACTTCTACGACCCCTTCTGAAACTTTCATCCATGCTGCGTCAGTGGCATCGGAATAAGAGTTTTTGTACAGGTAGGGCTTAGCAGCGCCTCAAAATTCTCAGTGAGTTTCTCAAGATACTCGAAATAGGGAATGAGCTCGCGTCTTCCTTTGATTTGGCTTATGATGAGGACCAAATACTTGGAGTCGAGTAGTCCCGACGTTTTTAGTCCCAAGATGCAAGCTTCAGCCATGTTGTTAATCAAAGTGTACTGAGGCGATGGAATCCCTGCGGAGATTCTAGGTCCCGTGCTTGTTGACGGCACCATCGAAGTCAACCTTCCACATCGGATGCTCTTCTCCGTTTCAATAGCAAAGAGTCTTTTTTCTCAATGCTAAAGAAAGACTTGCCCTTATACGAAAACTAAGAAGACTTTCCTCAAGGGGGGCAGTGGAAACTTCTGTTTTCTATGACTTTTGCAGCAAGAAACCTTATATATAAACTTGCGCTAGCGCGCCATTCAAATCAATATCGCGCTAGCGCGCTCATCCCTTGCTTGCTATATGAGATAAGATTTTTCTGCAAATCGACGCCTAGGGAAATGCCAGCAAGAAACCTTAGAAACTTGCGCTAGCGCTCAATTGGTTTGAATAACGCGTGCTATATTTCAAAGCCTTGCATATAATCCGTTTTCTTGCTGGTTTGTAGACTGCCAATGTGCGATCGATGTCATCTGCCGATAATTGCGATATACAGAGCTTGCTTCCGCTAGGGCTAGGCAATCGGGCTATTCCACTACTACTGGGACTACTCATTTCCAGCACAAAGCCCTCCTCCTGACTCTCTTTGCCGATTGGACGATAGAAGGGCTAGACGATTACATCGCCTTATTCCTGCCTGTAGCTCACGACCGTTATCTATGTCTGCTTAGTCCTCGCACGGATATTCATCGTCTTACTCCTTATCCTGGCATGAACTCGCCGACTGATCAGCCCGGATTCATGGACTTCCTTTCGATTAACAAACTAGAGAAAGGGAAAGTGAATCGGCTCCTGTTGACATGGAAATAGTTCGATTGCTTGACGACTTTACCATCTGGTGGCCTAGCATCCACCTTAGTCACTGTGGTCAGGGACCTGTATTAGATTAGCAGCTCGCCCGTCCCGTACTATTAAGTATATGCCCCTGTATTTGGTGTTCCTACGCTTTGCCGAGACGAGATAGCCCGCCAAGCCGATAAGGTGAAGTGAAAGAAAGGGAAGGAAGAGGCACAGGATATGTCTAGAGTGTAGAAAGAGAATCTTCTCATTCATGAAATTCCCTCTTATGCGCTATCCGATCTCGATGAAGCCAATGGGTTAGCAATGATCCTATCAATAGACTAGTTAAGTTTCGGGACTTCTCCTGAAGAATGACCAATGGAACCGATCGTATCAAAGTAGTGATCTCTTGGCATAGCTGAAACTCGATGTCAGAAAGCACATTCCTCGCGTAGAAGCCCGAACTCTTGGACGAAGGTCAGATTCAGCAAACGGAAGGGTAGGTCCCACTCTCCTTGCTTTTTCTCTCAAATTTCATCCTCTGATGAACCACCGATTGCTTGGTTGGGTTCTCCCACATAACGTCAAGGAATCGAAGCAATCCTGAGATCGTATGGCATAGCGCAAAGTCGACATCTTCGTGATTCTAGGTCAGAAAATGCCCCTTTAGCCCACTCTCTTTTTACATAGCCAACTAGTTGGTGTACTCTCCCTCGACGCTGACCCGATAGAAGTCATGCTTTTTTGTCTCAAAAAGAATGGTCTCGATCTTCTTCTTTCTTAGCATTATTGTAAACCATTTGATCCTAGTCGTCTTGCGTGGAAGGAGCCAGATAACAGAGACTTTTCTTGACGTCTTGCCCCATCCATAAATCTAATCCCAACGTCTTTGATCCTGACAAGCTTGGAAAGGACTATATCTCTGTCTTTTGTTTGTTACACAACACTGAATGTACATTTCCTTTGTTCTTCTGGCTATGGTTCTTTCTATTCTTATTTCTGACTTTTGTTTATGGTATAGCCTTTTTCCACCTCTTCTTCAGGTGGAGTATCTGAATACGAGCCTTGAAAAACTGTGCCCACGGACCCGTAAGCCCTCGAGGCAAGGCGAAAAGGAAGAGATGCTCTGGCTTTCTTTTCTTTGGTCTTGAACTCGCTCCCCGCTCGAGAGTGAATGTTGGAAACTCGTCGATGACATGTTCCTTTGAGTGCACGATTCCTTAGCTGTGCCTGTTTGTTACCGAGCTCTTTGATGGCCTATCTTTATCCGTTCACGCTAAAAAAAAGGTAGTGAGTGGAGTCAGGCACAAAGCGATCCTCAGCAGCCGAAAGAAGCCTTGTTCGGTCTCCTGTTGAAATGGTGACTCACCTGCAACATAAGTTTTGCAAACCTAGGTGAATTCCACTTTCTACTGGACGAAGGCAAAAAGAAAGAACTCTAGTGAATGGCTAAGAGGAAGGGACCGGTGGCCCTATCAGTTTGCATCGTTTTCACCACTATCTCAATTTCCTCTTACAGTCAAAGGTCGACATAGATTTACATTTGCAGCCTCATCTATCAGGGATGGATAATATCCTTGGGTACGAAGTATTTACCGAACATCTTTCTTTAGACAAAAACGTCCTGAATGCCGGGTTTTCTTCTTAGTTTCATGCTTTCTCAACTGTAACCATGAATAGGCACCACCACCTACAAAGTCATTTAGCTTAACTACAGGGAGGGTGTTAACACATGTATGCTCCTGCAGGCTAGCTTCGCCTTAGCAACAGTTAGTTTGAGATTTAGGTAGTCATTCACCCTCTTAACCAAATGGTCTTTTAGAAAGGAATTAGTCCTACTTTCCTTCTGGGCTCTTGTACTACCATTCTGTTTGAATTCTTCGTGTTAGCGAAAGAGGATGATTGTCAATCTGGAGATCTTTCTAGGACAAGAGACGATGTATTCCGGTTCCCTATAGGTTGGACTAGATTCTTATAATAAGTATGATTCCATCCCGCCGCAAGCCTACCTATGGTTGCCCTGTTTACCGGAATTGTGGTATGAGGTCTGCCCGTCTGGCTTCGCTTCCTCTCATTTTCGGCAGTGCCGCGGTGCCGGTTTCCATCTTATAAGCCACTCCTCTCCATTCGTATTATTGTCCCAGGGCTCTTCATCGAAATCGAAGTGGTCCACGGCCGTGAAGCCGGGCCTAATTCTTTGGGACGAATACCTGGTAGGATAGGCTCTCTGTGGGTTTATTGCAAAATCAAGCATCTCCTTGAAACCCTTATCTTCTTCGAAGATTTTCCAGAAAGAAAAATCCGTTGGGTAGAGGATGGCATAGTTTCTCTCCCGGACTGGATGCTTTTCATAGACGAAGATCGAATCTATGGCCCTTGATTGCTTTTCACCTGTTCATATAATGAATATTAGTTTATACCATTGACATTTATAGTTGTAGACAGATGGATAGTGTGCATTGATGGATAGCAATGGTAGTTAAGAGCATTCCTTTCTGCAGGCTAAGATGGTCTCTTTCTTCCTTCCCCTATTCCTGTCCTTCCCGCTGCAGTTGATGGAGAAGCATTGAGTAAGGCAAGGAGTTGAGACATTGTTAGCTACAATCTCCGCCCTTAGTATCTTCCTCCGCTCTGCATAGCTGTGCATTGAGGGAGCAGCAATGGAGTTAGGAAAGGTATATGATGAGCAGTTACAAGGCAATACCACTAGGGAAGCTGATCAAGCATATGTTTTTGACGATCGATAAGGAGGGAGGAAAAAAGAAAGGGCGAAAGAGAAAGATGAAGCAGTAAAGTCGGTCTCCGGTGGATGCCTCTGAGCCTGCGGCGAGCTCTCTAATAGTTTCGTTTTAGTTGGGCCTTCGTAAGGTCTAGTTCCAGAGCAAGGCGCTTGCGGTAAAGTGCCGGCTCAAGGAAAAGGGAGGAATCCGATAACTTGTTTCAGTCCTTTATAAAATACCCTTCATCTTCCATCGTAGCCTTCCATTGATTGACTGATTGAGTTCCCCCGGCCGATGACCTAACTGAAGGTAGCCGATTTGTTAGTAAATGAAATGGGACGAAGAGCAGGCCCACTTACAGCAATGGTCACACGAACAAAGTAAGGAAAGGGATCTCCCCACAAAACAAAAGAATCCCCTATTCTCCTATTGATTGTTATTTCCCTCTCTTCCTCTTAATATGGTAGCGCGAGATGCAAAGCCGGACCAAAAGGGCTCCGTTAATCAAAGAATAGGGTAGGGTATACTAGGATATATCTATATAATAGGGCTTTCACAAGAGTATCCTATATACAGAAAGTTCGCTAAAGTCACGGCCACTTTCATCTGTAAGGAAGACAAGACACTTCCAAATATTGGTCATTCTCGACGCGCCGCAGCCACTATTTATCCTCGTTACCCGGCACGACCAAACAACGGAGTGAGCGCCTAGCGCGAAAGCCTATAGCAGTAGACCAAGCAACGGAGTGAGCGCCTA
Organism: Agapanthus africanus; assembly: GCA_030015575.1. Lineage (NCBI taxonomy): Eukaryota > Viridiplantae > Streptophyta > Magnoliopsida > Asparagales > Amaryllidaceae > Agapanthus > Agapanthus africanus. Next base: position 4,353,794 of record JASDDO010000150.1, on the reverse strand, counting down.
GCGCGAAGTATAGTGGTAGCGCATCCGTTTTCTTACTCAAGTCAACTACCTTATGTGGAGCCGGTTTTGGTGAAATGGGAATTCCCAGTTGGTACAAGATTCATTTCGATGGATCGGTGCACCAGGGAAGTGCTTGTGCTGGGGCTGCTTATCTCATTCGGGACCACCTGGGGACGATTGTGGCTGCTGCTTATCTTCCACTTTTGAATGTCTCGGTGCCGGAATCTGAGCTGAGAGGATAATGGTTGGGTGCCAGAGATGCTACTCTGACCCTTGGTGCGGCGAAGATCTGGGTCTTCCTATTCAGCACAAGAAGGGGCAATTGATGGTATAGCAGCTTAGGTTACACAGGAGAGTCTATCACAGAGCATCATTTGGAATATCCTATTGCCATGTTACCTTTTGGGTGGACCACTCTCATAGCAAGGAATGCAGGGAGATTTGTTCTAGAATCGAAGACTCTTTGGAGAAGAACAGTTAGCCTGAAGTCTCATTTTCAAGGCGATTGGAGCAGCTATGTCAGACCTGAAGCTTGTTCTTGGGCATGGAGGGCAGAATATGATACAGCTGGGAGAGCGTCTTTTTCTGCAGTTACTATGAGATCTCAACTATTTCATGGTAGTCAATGTCGGTAGTTGACCACAGGACAGAGGCAGTTAAGTAGTCAAGGAGAGAGCAAATCCAAGTCTTAGCTATAGTTTCTTTTTTTCTCTTTCTTCTTTTGATGGAGGCCCTCGCTGATTGAAGATCTGTGATTCGACTGAATCCTTTCACTTTGACTTCCATCCCAACAAAACAAGTAGTATATTATATAAAAACTCGTAGCTCGAATTGTTATTCGCTTTGATCTGATGCTTTAGGAGTTCAACCGTCCGGTTAGAGGTAGTGAGAAATGGAATGAGTGGTGTCGCTGAACCAACGTAACGACGTAGAAGCACTTGAGTGCGATTGGCCTCAGATTCTTAACACATGAGGGCGACCATAGGGAGCCTTAACTGAAGCCCGAACGGTATCGGTATCGTCTACAGTTAGCGAGGTATGGTTGGCATTATTTAGAAGGCCAGGCTTATACTCTCGCACCATATCAATCAAACGTAGGAAGTTTGTCTTGCTTGCCATCGTGCTTGTCGCAAGTGCCTTAGTTTCAGATTGGTCAGGAAGTAACTCGTCGCCACAAACTCCGTCTTGACCACGAATCGTGACCCAGTTTGACTCCATGTGTGAAGGCAATGCACAATTGTCTTCATCTCCTTCTCCTGGACCGTCTAAGGCCGCTCGGTGTCATTGAGATTACGACTCTCGTAGGCTATGGGATGACCATCTTGCATGAGGACTCCCCCAATGGCAAAGTCTGAGGCATCCGTATGCACCGATCATGTCTGGGTGTGGTCTGGCAACCAACACACAGGCTCCTTCATTACTGCCTCATCTGCGTCAACAAAAGCTTCTTGACACCGATCCGTCCATTTCCACGTTCGCTCCTTCTTAAGGAGATCCGTCAATGGAGCCGCCCGCCTTGAGTATCCTTGGATGAATCGCCTATCCTATGAGAATACTAAGGATTCTCCGGCCACTCCCTGTGTTCTTTCAATGCTTTGCTTTGGGCACCGGGCATGGCGAGAGGAGGCTGCTCAACTAGCCCCCCTGGTGTACGAAAGCTGCGAAGGAAGAGGAGCACAGTGGCATATAACATTACATTTGCGAAGCGAACAAAGCTTAGCGCTCAAACAAAGAAAAGGGGCGCTAGTACACTCTCCGTTCTGTGGTGCCCCTAGCGCAGCGCTCAAACTCACCCACTGAAGTTGAGTGATATGCCACCCATTTTCTTAATGACCCTGTGCTTTATTAGGCACAGTGCTCGAAGCAGCGAACGCAGGAACCGCGTGAACAGCAGAGCAAGCAGCCCATGCAAGAGCGCGGTTATAGCGTTAAGGGAAGGATACTGCACCACCATTGATGCATGGTCACTGATCCCCGCTGGCCCATAATGAACAAAAGAATCATTGAAGCTTTGTATCCAATCCACATTGACTAGACACCTATCCAACCTTCCTACAGTTCTCCTAGAACCTTCAAACTGGTTGCTCCATGACCACAAGTGGCCAGTGTAAGGTCCTCCAAAACTAAAAATAAGGTTCCTACACAGACAGGACGGAAGTCAAAGGCCTCTGTCGAGTGTCAAAGAAGGAAAAGGGCTGTTGACTAGGAGAGCCCGAAGCACACTGTCTGAACCATCTTTCAGCTACTATTGCTACTGGAAACCCTCATGCTGGTGGTGAAACTACGGCTATCTTTGACCAACTGACTGGATAGCCTTATCGGCTTGAGAATCCCAGGGTTCTACTTTTTTTGCAACCTCTTTCACAGACTGAGTGACCGATACCGATGGAATTAGAGTTCCCCAACCGGGTTTGGTTACCTTATCTTCTTTCTTGGTCAGCCTTTCCACCCTATATGAGTAGAGGTTATTATTACGAGACTCATTCATTCTTTCGAGTTGACATAGCATAGCGGCATACCTCCATGACAAATATTGGGTATCCACTCTTGTCTTGCTGCTGTCAAGTTCCGATCTCAATTTGGTATCGCAAGCCTGCGTTAACAACAGAGGCGAGCGTTAGTGAGGCCTGTGACGACCCGTCGAATCGTACGAGCGCTTGAACAATGGCTTCAACTAGAGGCGACCGGAGGGAGGCTTTCTTTGGCCCAGTAGCCTCTCTTGTCGATCCAAAACCTCTTTCGGGGAAGCAGACCTTCTTCTAGTCTGATTCCTTTCTACAAATGGGATGCCCAGTTTCAAAGGAAGTCTCAGTCAGTTGATTCAAACAATTAAAGTATCTGTCTTCTCGGATCTTTAGATTGATAGGGCTTTTCATCAAAACCAAGATCTCGGCCTGTGGAAAAACCTATTCTTTCTATCTGTTGCACTCGGAACAAGCTAGCCTTAACATATGATCAAGGTCAGATCTCGAAGAGAAGTGATGGTACGGCGAGAATCAACAGAGTGCTTCACTTCTTTTTTTGGCTAACTAGCCTTTTTGCTTTTGGATGCTATTCACTGACCCGTATCATCGGCCAAATGAAGAAAGAAATATGCCCCCGAGTATAATACACTCCAACAATAGCAAAAAATTGGTCAAAGATAGCCCTATGAAAAGCATAGGAAAGCCCCATCCCACATAGGAAAAAAGCCGCCAACGACAAGGGGAGAAATCCCACGGAAGAAGGTATAAATGCCACTAGCTATAGATCACCATGCATTTCACTAATAATAGGGAAAATAGGCAGCCAGCAATAGTCTTATTAATTACTGAAACGAGAATGACCTTACCTTTTGGAGCTCGCCTGAGGGCTCGCGTGTGCCTGAGGTGTCTTGTTCCCATGTACGGGAGATAGGTAGCAACCATTTGACGGGTAAACTGCCTACTCTAAAGCCACGGTGGGATCGAAAGAAATTCCCTATCTCTTTTTTTATCCAAAGCGTCCATTATGTTAGCCAATCAGTCGAAGAGAGCTTTCCACTAATGGGCTTCTATTCTACCATGGTCCTTCCTCTGCTGCTTTGGATGCCGATGCTGCAAAGAGAGCTGATCTCGTCCTGGGGACCCTAGCGTGTCCTTTGTGATCCACTTTCTATTTAGTGAAGTTGGCCTATGAATGGTAATGAACTGCCCCTACTAAAGGCAAAGGACAGAACCGACGGGAAGACCCGTCCAAACAAGAAAAGGAATAAAGGCAGGGAAGAGAGGCTTTCCTTAACCTAGGATTCGCCACTCAGGCACAGGGCAGACCAAGAGAGATGGCAACTCGACCTGGACACTTTTGCCTATCCGAATTGGTAGCAAATGGCTTTTCAAACCAAGCTACTTGCTGCGACCTCAAGGCCAGATTAGTGGCCAAATCACCCAACTTCATGGTATTGACTACGATAAGACATTCAGTCCCGTAGGCAAACCTGTGACAATTTTCACCGTTCTCTCCGTCCTCTCACTGGATGCTCGACCGTAAGGGAGAGGGGAGGAAAAGAATAGCAAGTCTAGTTTATCATGCATCAATATTAGTGGGTTCTCCCCTCAGTCCCATTCGTTCTCCCTCCGACATCTCATTCGAGATGGGATGGCTTATTAGTGAATCTCTCAATTCCTCCCCCAACAACTAATGGCATTATCACGAAGCAAAGACATAGAGGCTAGCGCGCACTAAGCATAGTCTTATAGGCCCTAGCGCGCAGAGCAATAGTAAGCTACTTCACTCGAGAAGAAGAAAGACGCTCTCGCTCGACTCAGATAATGATGAAGCTCGAGCTCATCTCTTTCTTGCCAAGCTAGCTCCGATGCTACTGCTCAGCTCTGAGACTTCAAGAACAGTACTTTATTTAGGAACTTCACTTCTACTTGATTTATTCACTGGCCTTCCTCTCTTGGTTGCCTGCTTTTAGGGCTAGCCACACCAACCCTAGTTCTCTTGCCCGCTTGTCGGGAACGGAACGGAGCTTCTCACTAACAGAATCGTAAACTTCATTTCATCAAACGAGACTCGGAAAGAGTGGCGTTAAAGATGTTGAAGTGGAAAGAACAAAAAGAAATAGGAACAAAGCAAAATCATATCAATTCGTTGAGGCTACTAGTCTTGGTAAGGTTTACCACTGAATGAGAAAGGCCCCTAGGTAGATAGAACGTTTGTATGACCATTTCCTGGTGTTTTAAGGAATGTTTGCCGGCATCCAATGTCCCCCCCCGTGTGTGATACGCGTATGAGGGACAACAAAACAGCGGGGAGTCTTTGTGACGGGGAAGAGCCATGCATGAATTTTGCATATTTCACCCTGACATCCACCCAAAGGAGTACCGTCAGCCCCCCAAAGGGGTACCATAACTGCCACCCCTGCTGGCTGACTGATTACAGGGAGCGCAGGAAGCTAAGGCTCCATGTTCGGTTCTGGTAAAGAGGGCGGTGGGCGGGGAATGAAAGACATTTCATCGGATGGAACCATCAACGGCTATTCTTATGCTGGCTAATCACTTGATTACCCGGCTTGCGGTGGAGAATGAGGGGCTGGATATGACAGATAGTCACTCCTATAAACGAATGAATGGGACTCCTGGGGAATCGGCAGAAAGGGATGGGTCGCCCCTTCGCTTCCATCTACCTAACAAATTCGACTGACGACCTCACAGATCTGATCTTGCTGAGGTGAGGTGGGGCCTCAGGGGGAACATAGGCGTTCTGAGCAGGATCAAAGATTAAGGGGGCCAGAAAGTGTCTTTGTATGATGTACATTTCGATGATTAGGATTTCAAAAAGTCTGGGCGGTTGGGGTCTAATTCGACACTTGATATGGAGCAAGTGGAGGCCTCTGTTGTCCTGCAGCCGGTTGCGGCTGTTGGTGAGGTTGGTAGTAGGGCTGAGTTGAAGGAGGGGATGACAGTCCATAAGAACTATATTCATGACATGGGGAGGTGGCGTCGTGGGGGTTTGCTGACCACCCCTGATGTGATGAGGGCAGCATTTGATTGATCGAACGATTGGGAAGAAGGCTAACGCCCGCTGGGAACAGGCACTTCATCACCATGTTTGCAAGAGAGGGACGGAGACTAAACAAAAAGAGGAAATAGAATGCTCTTGTGATCGAAGTGGGATTGAACCCGGATGGCTGTTCACTGGAAGACTTCTCTAGCCCCCCGAACATCTTTCTCTAGTCTCAGTTCTGGAAAGAAATTCAGATCCCTTTCAGCCTTTGCTTTGAATTATCTACTTGAAGGGGGAGATCTCACTTCCTATTCTTTCCACATTACGTGACTTTCCTTGACTATCTGAGGGCACACTTCCCTTTCCTTATTCTCTTGATAGACTCTTTTGTACGGCTATTGATTCACCTCATAGAGTGATCCATCTTTGGTGAAGGTGTACCCCTTGGCAAAGTTCCCGAGTCAAAGAACCGGTTGGAAGGAAGACTCTTTTCCTGACCCGAAAGCAAGGGGTCATCAAGATAGATATAGGTCAGTCTACGAGAAATAGGGAGATAGAGAACTTCAACAGAGTCAGGTTACCAGTCCTTGCTCCACAGATGAATTCAGGTTTAGGGTTGCCAAGATGATTTTGATTCTCTTTCTTATGAATTTGAAACTAACTATTAGATTAGAGAGTCTCAGCTGAAGGTTGAATAGGTTGGATTGCTTTGGTTTAGTAGCCATGTACCTCGGTTTTCTTTTATTACTTGGATGGCTCTTCGGAAAGCACTACTAACTCAAGATGTCTTGGTCTCTTGTGGTATAATTAGTCGATCTAGTTGCTGCTTATGCAGGATGCACGTGGAAGACCATGATCACTTATTTGGTGTTCCTACTCAAAGAAGGTGTGGAGATCTATCCTTGGCAGATGTCGGTATCATAGGAGAGGACAGTTCACATGGGATAAGGAGATCAGGTGGGTCCAAGACATTTGGGTTATGTCAATCTTATTGGCCGACTAAAGACGCTTTCTTTTTGTGCAACAGTGTACCGCGGGTGAACGTAACTCTAATATTTTCAAAAATCAATATAAGCCATGGGAAGAGATAGTAGTTATGATCACTAGGGATACCGGAAAAAGATTCCTGAGTTGGCGAGATGCAGTGGACGACGCCCCCAAGAGTAGAGAATTCCGTCACTCTTGGCAGATTTGAGTTCAATTTACTGTTCCATCTCCCACATGGTGTTCATGGCGCCCTCCGGACCCAGATATGTGGTGCTTGAACACGCATGGTTCTCTTAGTGGTGATGACGCTGGGTATGGATGCATATTAAGAGACCATGCTGGGCAGCCGAAAGTCGCGATTACAGCCAGGTGTCCTCCTTTCTCCATCCTTGTGCACGAACTTGAGTCAATTCGAGAGGTCCAAGTTGAGGAGATGCGCACGCTATCTGACAACCTTTTCTAATTCTAGACCACCGAAACTATCAAACAACTGGCACGCTTCCCATTGAGCAAGCTCCATCCTCACGTTGCCATTGAATCAGTCCTCGCTCGGGATAAAGGGTTCTCACGCTTACAGACAGTGCCGATGAGCACACCAATAGACGAGCATGAGTTAGAGGGCCCAACTATGTGAGGGCTTCCTCTGCTTGTCTTTCCTCGGGCCATTTCAGAATGGGAATGAGCAAAATTGTAATGCAAATAACTATGTAATAATCTTTTATTATATATTCTTATTATAAGTAATTATTAGGTCCTCAGGAAGGGAGAACGCGCGAAAGAAATAACAACATAAAATAAGGGCGGCAGAGATGCTAGAACAAGCTCACCAACGGGGGATATGGAATAGGTGTAGGCTTTGGAAAGAGAGGATCTGAAATGGATGGGCCATGGATATCGAACTAACAAGGAAGCTAGGCGGGCGCTCAAACTGGTACTTTTGCTCGGGCAGACTGTCTGCGTATGGATATGGATCAACTGAGTATTCTTCTTCGAATAAAAACCTACTAATAATGTAATGCATTAGAAATTGCTTCTGTTGAGTACCGGCGTATTCTATTTCACCCTTTCTCTCTCCTGCTCGTGATTCAACCTCTTCAGCGACAGGTACCTCACAAACTCCTCCCATCGTACTTCGGAAAGGTAAGCTCTTCTTCCTATCCAGCGCTTCATATCTTATGATCCCTTATCCTTCTTCTTCACATTCATTCTGCTTATCTTGCTTCTATTTCTGCCCTTTTTGAACCTAAGAAATTTGCAGAAGCTGCTCGGGACCCTAAGTGAAGTGGCAACAAGCAAGGCCAGACGAGATTGCTGCACTCCAAAATAACCATACGTGGTGTTTCCTTACCATCTGTCTCAACAAAGCTATTGGCTTAAGAGTTGGATGGATAAGGATCCGAAAAAAAAAAGATGGCCTTTCCGTGATCATGTTCATCCGACAATACAATAAGAGAACCATTCCTTCTCATGATAAGAGTAGCGGGTTAGGAAAGACAGAGTAGCTAGAAAGATAGGCCATACAACTCGTATCATAAGCGAAAGATGAGTTCAAGCGAGCATCACATAGTCAAAGCAAGGTTCTATTGGAAAGCACGGGTTGCTTCCAACTCCAACTCATGGATTTGAGACAAACTTCACTGTCCACGGCCTCAGGTGTTCAGTCACTTCTCACTGCCCTACTTCCGAGATTCAACCTGTCCTGAGAACATTGGATGACCAAAATTTTCAGTAACACAAGGCACGGAGTACAAGAAAGGTTTGTCTTGTTTTGTACATAACCGGTACTGGAAATTACTCAAAAGGATGACTACTCCCTTCCTAGCTACCGGAGAGTGAAGTGAAACTTGGATCGACTTGGTTCATTCGCTGCACGAGGAAAGTGAGGCACCTCGTATCACTCAAGAGTCGGCTAAAGACATATGTCTATAAGCATTAGTTGTAAAGGCTGCTCATCATCCTTTGAGACTGGAGAAGCGACGGGATGCCAATCCAATGGGTCAACCCGGCTCAAAAAAGGAAATAGACCAAAGCATGGGTGACCGAGTAGGCAGCTAACCAACCAAAGTTCAAGGCCATGCATGCGTGCAAGGCAAAGAATCTCATAAAAGATTGCTTTCTTCCATATGGAATGGTAAAGATCCAGACTCCATCCCAGAAGCTCAGAAGAGGGTCTCTTTTCACCTATCCCTTTCCGTTCCAGTACAGTAAACAGTGGTATAATCGAACTTCTCCCTTATCTCAACAAGGCTTTCAGTCAAGAGCAGGGGCTCAACTAAATTGCCTTATTCAAGTAGTACTCCAATAAAGAAGTCCTCTCGAACTCTTAACAACACTTAAAGGGGAAGACTTTAAGACAAACGAGAGCCCGATTCATGAATGAAAGTGTCTTTCCGGGTTTCCAGGTGACAGAGATTGATTCAGCAAAGAAACAAGTAAGGGCGAACCTTTATTACCCCTCCGGGGGCCTGGGGAGGAATCGTCTCAGTTTGAGATTTCATAACAACATGATTTGGGACGGGATAAGGTCATAGCCTTTCAGTACAAGGGAGGATGCTTTTGATCTAAGCTATGCAGCAAGGGATCAGAAAGAACAAAAAGGAAATAACGACTTTTGTCCTTACCTTTAAGTAGGGGAAGTTTAGGAGGGGTAGGTATGGAAATATCTTATTACTCTCCGTTTGGAACTTTTGCCTCGCTAGAAGATTTAATAACCTGTCCCAACAAATCGTAAATCACCCGCCGAAGAAAGCGCACTTGGTTCTGAGGAAGAGAAGAAAGATGAATAAGATGCGATTTGCCACTAAAAAGAAGCCTAAAGCAAACCGGGCACACATGGGCAGATACTATTTAGTATAACTGTAAGCGCACCTTGCGCTTCTTCCCGCTTTGGCACTTTTTTCTTTGAAGTCCAATCCTAGTGGCAATAGAAAACATTCATCGGGATTGACTGCCCTGCTTTCTTCTGCCTCCGTTTGTTTCTTCAGAGAAGACCGACTCTGATTTCATTCTGCTGCTGCCCGACCCCGTAGTGGAGCATGCCTTCCTACTCCCGCTCCTCTTCACTTGTTTGCCGGCTTCGCAAAGCGCTCTATGGTCTCAGCACCCTTCACCTGGAGAAGTTCAGCACCACCGTTGAGCAGGCCGGCTTACATCACAGCTCCACGGACCACTCTCTATTCGTCCGCTCATCTTCATGACGCACAGCACTATTCGTTGGATCCTTGGAGCAGCTTTCAAACGACGTATAAGCTACAGGATAAGCTTAGAGAAATGTTCATTTGCTGAGATACTGGATGCTTACCGAAAGACGGGAATTGCACGTAAGAGAAGGGAGAATCTTCATGGACTGGCTTCCACCAATCGAAGTTTCACGCATTTCAGATGGTGGTAAAGTAAGACCACATAAGATAAGGAGCTCTTCCTCATAAGGTTATTAGAAAGCATATTATGAAGTCAGAAATCTTTGACCCTTTTTCATCTTCATATAGAAAAGTCGGCCTTCCTCATACTCCCCCCCCCCCCTTCATTCATGGAGTTGGAGGAATCCACAGGAGGCCCGCCCGTTATGCATTGCATAAAAGCACTTTCCCCCCTCCCTCCGGTCGCCTCAGGTCGAATGAATACGAAAGGGAGATCAAGAAAATCAATAGGCCATGAATGAAGAAGTAGTTGGCCTTTCACTTTCTTTCGTTTGACTCGTGGAGCTGAGAAATCCACTTCAAAGGGAGGGAAGCTAGGAGTGTTAGTCCGAAAGGGCTAGGAACGGAGTGTTCTCTTTTTTTTCCATCATTTCTGCTTCCTTCAAAAATGCATCCTATCAAATCAAAGATTTTTATCCTTACCCAGCAAGAAAACGGATTATATGCAAGGCGAATTTTGAATACCATGAAAACAAATATCGCGCTAGCGCGCTCACACAAGTCAGCAAGTATGAACTTCCTTCTGTGGCATTTGTCCCTGCCTTCCTTTGTATTCATCCCATCTGAGGGTAATTCTTTATACGATCAGATCTGCAGCGCTTACTGATTCAATCACAGCATTCAATTGCAAACAGAACACTAGTTAATTGAACACTAACCTACTCTCGAGCAAGGGCTTACTAATTCACTTTCTCCAAGAGCTGCTACGATCACTCATTCCAACTACCAGCTCATTCCTTTCTTCTCTCAGGACAGTCTTCTTTAACTAAACTACTATGTTCTTTTCTTTCACTAGCACCGGTTACGAAAACAGTAAGAGCAGATTCTATTCTATAACAGTAATAGTGCCTTCTGTCCCACTTGGCTCAATAGCCGGAGATGAAATAGCAGCTTATTCTATCACAAAGAGCTTATTTTTCTATAAGAACCCGCTAATGAGATAGTTGAAAAGGGGGCCTAGCGAGCCAATAACAGAGAAAAGGATGCTCCTGGAGCTTCATACAGAGAAGGAGGAAATAGACTGTTAGCAAGAAGGACTTCTTACTTCATCCGCTGTGAACGAATCCCCTGCAAGGAGCTATAATATGTTTGCGACGAATAGGACATAAGAGGCTAATTCGTCGAATTAAATCCTCCCTTTTTTCAAATAAAGGAAGTGACAACGTTAATGCCCGAGGAGGTTGAATCAATAGCAATAGTAGACACGCTACGATCTTTGGCTCTTTGCTAGACAGGAAGCATCGAATGCCATGGTTCTTGTTACAGACTAGGCTGCAAGCTCAGCTACCGATGCCGATACCGGAGGAGCTAAAGGAAGCAGTACAACCAGCAAGCAAGAATTCATTCTGTTGTTCAAGCAGTTGAATAATAATCTATTTTACTGAGTATAAAAGGCGCGTAGCGGCTGTCGTTTACCCGGTTGAGGAAACAATTCCAGGCTGAGATGCGATGGTCGGCAGGCAGAACTCAATCGGCGGGAGAAACGACATCGAACCGAATAATAGGCGAATCGGGAATCCGGCCGATGAAAAAGCCGATATGAAAGGCTTCGATCGTGATAAACAGAGCCTGTCACAAAAGACCAAAGCATGATTGAAGAAGCAAGGGAGGATTTTTTCACATCTGAGATTCCCAGGTAAAAGACCGGGTCAGGGTCTCAATCTCCTAACCCATAGTATTCATAGATCTATTCCTAAAAAAAGGAGAGTTTTCAAGGCGATAAGAGTCGGCATCGGCATAAGGGAAGAAAGAAGGGGCAAGAATCATTCAATTATTCCTCGTCTGAAAATAGTCTTAGCTGTGAATTTCGCCCTAGACAGGTCACAACTCATTGCTAAGAGTTAGGCTTAGAAGAGATTTGCGCTTTGGTTAACAATTTTTCATTAGCCCTATAAGGCTATAATAAGGCCGAGACCTTAATAAGGATGGATGAAAGGGACGAGCGAAAGATTAGGCTTCCCGGTCTGAAAGTTGCTAGGGAGGGCTAAGGCGTCTGATTAGAAAGTCTTTGAGATCGAGATAAAAGAAAGGCTACTCCTGATCTTCTCTTGAATAGCCGTAGTCGTAGTAAAGTCTCCCAGGGATGAGACTTGTTGACTGCTAGACTGCTTTCCTTGGTTTCACTGCTTTGATCTTTCACATAGGCAATTTACTGTTTCAAAGAGGGAATTTTCTTTATTCTATCACAGGGTTAGGATAAAGAGTTAGTTTAATGTGGTTAAGCTGGGACACCAAGAATGGCTTAGTCTTTTGTTTCATCAGCTGTGATCGGAACTTCTTTCTATTAGCATTGAATTTCGAGATAGCCAGTCTTGTGGACCTGAAACTCCTAGGCAAGTATTCCTGTCCTTTCTTTCTCGATGCAGGAATAGCCATAGTCTTAGCTTGGCACTCAGTCCACAACAGATTCTGATCAAATAGAACTAAAAAAAAAAGAGAAAACGGGGGAGCGAAGTCACTTCTAGCTTATTTCTTTTCTCTTGCCAGGCCAGGAGTGAAGCAAAGGCCTTCTTCTTACAACAGACAGTTCGATCAAAGAGTGCAGCTGGCTAACTAGTCCCTCATCTGATTCGATGAATGAAGTGCTTCCTATTCTTACTTTAGGAAGAACATACTAAACTGCATGAAGGGGACCAATCCGCTTATTAAACGAAGGACCCTGTAAGAATCACTTTCACGTTCCGCTCGCGAAGCTCTGTAATTAAGAAAGTCTGTGTGAAGGATTCTTACTTGCTTGCAGTTCCCCTCACTCTTTACTTTGAATCGAATCTTATCTTTCACAACATACCTCTGGGGTTGCAGAGGACCAATGACATTTCGCAGCAAGAAACCTTATATATAAACTTGCGCTAGCGCGCCATTCAAATCAATATCGCGCTAGTGCGCTCATCCCTTGCTTGCTATATGAGATAAGATGTTTCTTCAAATAGATGTCGATTTGCGCCTAGGGAAATGAGAAATTCCAGTTATATGAGATAAGATGGAACCGCAAATCTCAATATGGCGCCAAGGGAAATTGAGAAAATTACTTTTCTCAGCTATATGAAACAAAATTGACATGTACTCGTAAACAACCCTAACGGTTAAGGAGTGGTCCCGAACGGCATCCCTGATCATGGAGATCTTTCAGTCTCGCAATTGCCTTCCAAGGGAAGACGTAGAGGTTCGACAAAGCCAATACGTCAAGTGAGTTCTTATGAGGGACCGCACTAGCCCCCGGCGACTGAGGGCTAGCGTATGAGGGGGGAAGAAGCCCTTCGGAGGTTCTGTCAAGTAAGAACCCGTTGTCAAGTAAGAAACCTTTCTGTGAAGAAACCCTTGTTTGAGTTTTCTTTGTGAGAGAGCGGAGGCCCCTTCGCGAAGGAACGTATCCCGAAGGGTCCCTCAGTAGTATGACTCTAACAAGTCAACTACCATGCTTTGACAAGAGTAACTTGTTACAGGGTTTCAAAGAGAACTCGTGCCGGGTAAGACGAAAAGCTTTAACAAGGGTTGAAGTGACTCACTACCCGGAAAGGAAGGTCTGACTTTCAAGGCGATCGGAGTGAGACTTACTTAAAAGAGCCTACTGCCTATGAATGAGATATTCATTGACGAATCCCTATCTTGGAAGGAAATAGATTCTCTCTTTTCCTTGCGAGCAGGGTAAAGAAAGAAGAAAAGTCGTAGGCAGAGATGACTAAGTGAAGAAGGCCCTACCACTTATTCATTCAAAAAGGGACCCGAAAGGCACCTATCCGTGGGAGACAGAAGATGAATGGGGAGCCGACTAGAAGACAGATAAAGGAGCAGGCTTTAGGAAGAAGGGGGCCGGAGATGGACTTGGATGATGGAAAAAGCACTGATCGGGTCAGCGGTCTTCGGATGCCTTTACTCGACTCGGCTCAAGGAAAGACAAAAGGGAGCCATGGCCCAAAATGACTAATAGAGTGAACAGCCTTGACGCGAGACAGTGCGGAAATAGGATTGGAATGGGCTAATTGACCAAAGGGCTGTTTACGACCGACCGAGAAAGAAAGATTGGCATCATTGGTAGATAGCTTTGTGAAAAGGAGGGGAACATATTCCTTCTTAGGTCGCTTAGTGGATGTAAAGGTCCGATGGATCAGTAAATGTGACTTCTGGATGATGGAAAAAGCGGTCTTCCTCGCTTGCTCCAATGCTTGGCTTGGTGAATCAGTCAATGGCAAATGGCTAGCGATCTCAGAAGCACAAGGAAAGAAGGCCCGCCAGAAAGAGGGGGTTGGAGACCCCGAAACGATGTATGAAAGAGACTCTTGAAAGCTATCAAAGTGGACAATAGAGTGCTGCTTCTTATGATATGCAAAAGCCCTCTTTCCATTCTTCGCTTACCGACTCTAATCTCCAACTCAAACCATTTGTGTGCGAAGTTGACGTCGTAGCGAGCTCCTTTTCATCATCTTCTTGCCACCTTGGAAGCAGAAGACTCGAAAAGAAGTTACTTTAACAAACCTTGACTTGATTGAATACGTCATTGAAACAATCATGCGAGGGGTCTACTACGTCAATTGCGTAACGAGTTGGACACAGGAACAGCACCATGTGAGATTCTCATCCCAACTCGTTCGATTTATGGTGTTGCTGTCAGCCCTCTTCCTAGAGATCCGGGATGGAGGGACGCAAGAGAAGTAGGAATGGGATCGATGCAGTTGCCCAGGCATCCAATTTTGTACAGCTGACTTAACACCAACACAATCTTGATGCTTAAAATGAAACATTTCCGCACGCGATTCGCCGTTGACCTTTATTTGATACTAGCACTTGAGAGCGAAAGGACTTCTTTTGATGATGATCTAGCTATTTCTTTATTTATTTCTTTGAAGTCCCTTTTCTCTTCTGTCAATCCGTGGCAATCGAATGGGGTTCCCTTGCTCAAGGGCTTCCCTCATGAAAGCCACTACGGTCCTCACTGGCATCTCAAGCATTCCTGGAGTCTCCATGGCAATCAAGTTGAAGACGATTCATCACTCGACTCAATCCTGGTTCCGTGCAGGGTTCAAATAAGTTGTGTTTTGGCTACTTCAATTGGGAGCTTCTTGTCCTCATTGGACAAGGACTCACTTCAGCACTCTCCCCTTCGTCTGTTGTCAAGCCATGGCGATCGAATGGTTTCCCGAGATAGGGTGGTGGTCCAGATCTCATTTGTCTGCATTGGCCGTTTTCGTGCGCTATAACCGAATTGAGTCCCCCTCCGTGGGTGTTTCATAATTCGTGCCCTAAAAACTCCAGAGACCATCGCAGATTTCATTAGACGAATGAGACCTCTTTTCGAAGAAGAACTATCGAAGACGAAGGTGTACGAACAGAAGATAGAACGGTCATGGATCGATTCCAAGTTCACTTAAGAAAATAGCGAGTTAGGAACCGGCTTTGTTAGTACTAGTATTTCAATAGTGGGACTGAAAAAACACGTTTTTATAAGCAAATTTCTCGAATCTCTTCCCCACCTATAGGTCTTCCGAATGAACTTGCTGCTACGCCCTTTCCTTTCGTTCGTTTGTGTCCGGGTCTGGGGCACTGGCTTATCTAGCACTGAGGCAAACGGGACCAAGGGCAGCTCGGGGATAACCACTAGGTGACTCGGGGGCAGCTGAGTCAGAGGATCCATTGTTAGACTTAGAATTGGATGAGACATCAGAAAGTAGGGATCGGCAGCATCCACCAACTCTAAACCGGCTGGTCAAGCAGCATCGGATGAGTCTTCCACTTCGATCGTAGGCAGGATGTCAAGCTCTCGTCTGAGGTTCTTCCCAGAAGATGGATGGTCAGACCACCTTACCGTTAGTGTGTGCATCATCTCAAGGTGATAGGCCGAGCAGCAATGCTAGGTGTCCTGTGGATAGACCAGATAAGTGTGGAAAGCATGTCGATCGCTCCGATGCACCATTCGAAGAGGAGGGATTCTCACCTGTCTTTGCTGCATCATAGTCTGATGCTCAGTATTTGCCTATGGAAGATAGAAGAGAGTGAGTATTAGAATGGACCGACCGAGATTACCGGCCCGAAGGACCCCTTTCGGGACACTATTTGCAGGCTCACTGGCTCCGTCGGCTTATTGATCCGAGAAAGAGAAGGGCGAAGATAGATGCTAGCATCCCGTTCGATCATTACTTCTAAGTAATTACACGTGACGTTGTTATGGATAAAAAGCACTGATTTTCTCGATTCCTGTTCTTGGTTCTACGGCTCATCCTTAAGGGAGTACCATACTTCACACTAACTCAAACTCTTTTTTACATATTCCAAAGTGAAAACAAGGAATGAAGCATTTCAGTGTCCACGACTGAGACCATAGCAGCTATAGGGTTTGCCTCGGTTCAGAAAGAGTAGCTTCTTCGGGTTCGACAGCGAGTCATTCAGGTCGTTCGTTCAATGTCGCATTCGGACTAGAATCGGATTGGTAAAAGAAAGCACTAATTCTGTACCTGTTCTTCGAATCAATCTCTTCACTTGGAAATGACATTCCACCTGTCAAGCCTTCGTTCGGTTAAGAGAAGATCTGTTCTTACTCTTCTAAGGGGATCCTCATTCAGTTTCATATTTCCTCTTTCATTACGACATCAAGATCGCTAGACCGTCAAAGTGCTTGGTTGGAAAGACAAAAAAATGGTATTCAGACTATTACCATGGAAGGGGAACATGTTGAGAGATTGGATAGTCTCCATGATCTGGTATTCGTAGTCTTGTTGGCTTAAGGGGGGTGATTCTCTTGGGATATTGCATCGTCATCCAAGACTGGGTGTGCTTGTTTTTCCACAGAGTGGCCACTCATCATTGGATCTTTTCCAATTCTCAACCTTGTTTTGGATGAAAATCAAAGGGTAGTTCCACCAGGGTAGCAAGGCAAGTAAGCAGTGCTCGGTCAAAGCAGTAAACCAAGAATACCGGTTTGAAGCGCTATAAACAGCCCAGTCACTAGAGTAGTCTACGAGGCCGAGCAGACAGGTTTCACTTGAATCAGCCACCAGATTCTATCTTGAAAGGCAGAAATCTTTCCCTCCAGAAAGACGAGAAAGGCCTGGATAAAACGATGGGCATGTCAGATAGGCCGCCATAGAGATCGGGGTAGCTGCTATCCTAACAGAAGAAGACGACAGCGCCGAAAAAGAAAGGCTTAAGACTGAGTATACCCTATCCCTACAACAGCACTGCCGACGAAAAGAAGGCTTCCTGTGCATGGTCCAATCTTGACACGCTTAGATCAGTCACATTTGCTTATGGATCGATGGATCAACTGCCTCTGTCCCTACTGCTGCCGGTCATGCCTTTGCCTCTGCTGGCACGGGATATCTTGATTGCTTTCGTGCTTGGCTTGATGCATGCACAACTGCGCTTGAAGGGACTGCATCTGCATCGGCATTGGCTTTACCTGAGGTCTTCTGTGACTAAAGAAGTCCTCGCAAACGAAAGGGTAGGGCCACCTTTCTTGACGTCCCTTAACGACAAGTCAAAACTACCTCGGGTTGGAGATTGACTTCGCAACTCTTTTGAAACCCTGTCAAAATCGCTTTAAGTACCGTTCCGCTCGCGAAGAAGACCACTCGGTTCACTATAAGTGCCTGTCTTTCAGCTCGTGCCGGGGACCCGAGCTTCACTTAGTTTCTTGAGGTGTGAAATAGAAAAACAACTCCTTCTTACTTGACAGAACCTCATAGGTCAAACGCCGGGGGCTTATGCCACGTCCGTCCTGAATTACGCAATTCAAATGACCTGAACTCAACGTGAGACTCACTTCACTGGCAAGACGTGAACAGGTCTGAATCGACGGTTTTGCTTAGACTAAACCTGCCTTTCATGGGTCTTCCATTAGGGCACTCAAAAACGTTGATTCTCGTGCATTTTGGTTTCGAATGTTCTGCTAGAAAAGAAGAAGATCTATCATTTAGATCGCTGGCAGCCTTAGCTAGAGCCACTGTCACATTGGGGTCAAATGCGTCCTGCCCTGAACGAAGATGAACGGAGACTCCTTGCCTTGGGACGTCAAGTTCGGATCTTGGCCTTTCTTATCTGCCAACAACCTCCTTGTGCGCGGTTGGAAACCACTCGTTGTGCGGCTCTAGGCATCCTGAGCTGCTTACAATCTATCCCTTCGAAAGGCCTCGCTTAATTAATAGGCTGATCATCAAAGCGTACTTACTTATGTTAAGTTAAGGTTCTTGTTCTTTGTTGGATAGGTATGGCTTATTATGAGAGGAGAACTTAATGCATTTGTCATGAGTAGTAGGCGCCCTATACAAACTTTCTTAGGTACGCCAGACAGGTGGTTTTGGGGTGGATTAGCTTCCGGAGAAAGAGCAAGGAACTTACTTACCTAAGAGCTAAAGGGGGGAAGGAAGGAGATACAGCTTGAGCTTGAGCGTGGAGCTTGTCTTCTTGACAGGCCTACTCTTTTCTTTGTTCAACTGGGCTTGTTCGCTTGACGGGTCCTGGTCACTGCTAGTTAGCTCCACAAGACTTGGATAATAAGTTTCAAATGGTTTTTCTACGACTTCAAAGTTGGATCGACTGGTTTACTTTGGCTGGTGAACTAGATAGGGACAGGACCTTTTAAAGAGCGGTGTGAGGCTTGTGCTTCTTTCTATGTCTATGGAGAGCATGAAAGGCCCTAACAGAACTTCCAAATAAAATAATGCAGGTTTCGCAGGAAATTGTAGCGAAGGACTTCAGTAGCTTTGATAGAGTTGAGTAAGCGACGCAAACGCTATGGAAAGTGAAGAAATCATCATATAATACTCTTCCGGTAAAAGTGTCTTCGAATCCCGCCAAAGCACCTTTTCGGAAAAGTCCAGTTCAAGCAAAGGGAGGACAGAGGGAACTCCATGGATCGTTCCTAGGTCAACGGGCTTTGACTTCGTTGAGCTTCACCTTTGCAATCCAATCCACTTTCATTACTACGGCTCCAAAGGTTCGTGCAGTGGATGTGTCGGGAACTCAAGACCCAATCCGCTCTCTTCCTCCTGCTCCTGTTGCCGTTGGAATTGTGTTCGTCTCTGCCTGGTCAAAGAGCGACAATCAATGGTCTTAAAGGAGCACGTATCTGCCTGAATTGAAAACAATCCAAGCTCCCTCCGATGAATGATTGTTTGTTCTTTCTTGATTACCGGAGGACTACCGCTGGAAGGCGTTGTCACTGCGACTTGGTGCCTAGTGTGTTCTTCGCGGAAAGGAGTGAAACGAGCAAGGCCTTTTAGGGAAGTATGGGAAAAAAAGAGACAAAATCACATCTGCTTGGCCGGTCGACACAAGCAGGGTCGCTGGGAAGGATAGAGATGGGGTCCATTGAAAGCAAAGTCAGGACGAGAAGGGTTGAACGGGAAGAAGGGGTTGTGGAGCTTTAGTTCGGGTTGGCTGGTCTTCATGGCATGAGGAACTCGGATTCGACAAAAGAATCAAAACCATAGCTGAACTGAGGGATCCCACCGATCGCCCTCCAAACAAAGTTTTTCGTTAAGAGATGGGGGTGCAAACTTAGATGTTTTTTGCAAGGGAGGGTGGAATAGGAGATGATGGTGTTGGCTCTGCCCGAGTTCTCATTTGCCTACCTACCTCAGAAAGATGTGAAAGGGTGTGTGTTGGTTGATTTTATCACCAATCATATGTTAGACCTCAGAGATAAGCTTCCGGACAAAGATGAGAATGTTGTTTGCGTCTCCAAAGCCCCCTGGTAACTTTACTTCGACGGATCGGTGCAAGCTGATGGCTCCGGAGCAGGGGTCCCATAGTCTCTCCGTCCAAGTCCAGCGACGCTCGTACTGGCTGTGTTTTCCTTGCAAAAATAACGTGGCCGAATATGAGACTTTGCTCATAGCAATGGAACTAGCTATTGCGCTCCATATATGTAGTGCCGTCTTCAAAGGCGACTCACAGTTGGTGATAAAGCAAATGCAAGTCAACTAATTTATTACAAGGCAACGGAGGCCAATCTCGCTGCATACAAGAAGAAAGAACTCAAGCAAGCTTCCTGGTTTCACTATGTGAACTTTGTTTATGTACCGCGAGGGAAAAATGAAGAAGCCAATGCTATGGCACAGTTAGCTTCCAGTCTGAAGTTCCCAAATGACACCGATGAACAGACGTTCGTCGTGAAATACCGTTATCTGCCCTCGGGCCGGGCCTATTACTCACTCTTTTTATGACATAACAATTATGGACGTCGAGATTCATTCAAGAAGATGATTGGCAAAGGCCCATAATTCAATACCTCCGAAATCTCTTCGACAGAAAGCATTGCGATACGTGTTGATTGACGACGATCTTCTCTATAAAAGAGGGCATAACGGATTTTTGATGCGATGCGTTGGAGATGCCGAGGCACAGACGATCTTGGTGGCAGATCCACGACGGTGTGTGTGGATCACACCAAGCAGGCCGAAGCGTTGGTTGATCCGGAGACATGGCCACTACTGGCCTACGGTCCTGTCAGATTGCATAGCACATGCTAAGAGCTGCGATGCCTGTCAGAGGTATGGACCAATCCAGCACAAGCCAGCTTTCGAGTTATACCCGATCGATCCAACCTTGCCCGAGCCTGCCTGCATCCCTCAAACCTTCCTTCATTCAATGCTTGACAGCTTTCTTCATGCGTTCAAGGCGTGACACGTCCATTAAAAACCCGAATTGGTGAATTGACTAAGTCTAACTTCATACTCTTATTATACTTCTATCAGCTCTAGGACGAGGGAGTTTCTAAGCCAAAAAGTGAATAGAGTAAGGCTAACTCAACTGCGACACCTTCTCTGGGGATTTCCTCAGTCTATACTTACTCTCTAACCGCTATCGACGAGGGGATGGTGAAACTGTCCTTCCTACGCTTAGCTTCCTTATCGCTTGCTAGGCTAGGAAGACGGCGACTAAGCAAGCCTAAAAGGCGCTAGACGGCGCTGTTGACGGTCTTTCAAGAGGAACTCCTCGATACAAGTATACTTATGCATTTGAGTCTGTTTAGTCGTGCCTATCCCCGACAGTGACTCCTTCACTCACTTTATTTCCTTATTTCATTTATGTGATTATGTGACACGTCTATCTTTGAAACTATTACCATCAGCTAAAAGACAAGGAGAAAGTCCGGGTGTAACTAAACCGGCTCGGTTCTTAGAGTACTATGACCCCGACTCCATTAAGGAGGATCGCTAACCCAACTCTTTGAATCTCTGACTAAGCCTGTTCCTCGAGTACCGTTTGCTAACTACACGGCTAACGGAACTAGTAACCGTTGACTGCTTTTTCTCTTTTCTTTAACAAGTAACTAGAACTCTCTTTCCCTTTCTTTGGTCCCCATCAGTAGTTAGTTCTGTTCCGTCACAAGTCCTCACTCTCAGTCCACGTCAAGGAAAGGAGTAACGGCATCTTCTGTTCTCCAAGTCTGGTTGCTTGTGGTTCGTTGTTCTCAAAGGTCTAGTTAAGCATAACGGGGAGATTCTCCTGGGGAAGAGCGAGGGCAAAGACTCTGGCTATGACTTTGATCTAGTTTAGTTCCCATCTTCCTCTTTCCAATCTTTTTTCTTGTCTTGATTTGTCACAACAACTCCTACTTACTTCCTTCAGATCTTCAATCCGAAGAATCAGCACCTCATGGTGGGGACAGTTCCTAACTCATAAAAAGAAAGCGGAAGAACCCTGTCAAAATCGCTTTAAGTAACGTTCAGCTCGTTCCGGGGAGCTTCACTCAATTTACTTGTCTTACCGTTCACTCGCGAAGGGACCGCTCTCTCACTCAAGGGTGTCTTCACAGAAAGGCAACGCCTCAAGCGCCGGGGGCCACGTCCGGCCCCTCAACTGAAACAGTCAGAACCGAATGACAGAGGGAAAGGAATGAGAGTTCCCATTGGGTTTTTGATCTCTTTCTTTTCCCATCCCGAATCAGAGTGAGCGAAGGCCCTCGCCGGGTCACTGGTTGTTCACTTTGGTATAATCTTTCAAGAAGAATCTTGAGATCATCTCAAAGAAGTGTGGTTTCCCTCAAGGATACTCCACAAAATGGCATCCCGCCGCGAGCAACAAGAGTGACTTTTCCAGCTAGAGAATATCTCATAGCGCGAAAGCTCCGAATCATACTCCGGCAGAAAGAGAATTCCCATTAGATATTGTGCATTTGGAAGGAGTGAAGAAAGCTTTCGATCAATCAAGTCAGTGATGAGACCCATCATGCCGCACGGTACGTTGATCATCCTTTTGTTTTCAGTGGCAGAAAGATTAGAATATATGGTTCCTGTACTTGAATCTTTCAAACGATTCCGATCAAGCTTGGAGAAAGCGGAAGTAAGAATAGCTTTCCGCTCGTGCCCTTCCCTCACTCCACTCGTTCCAGCAACTCTTTCTTTACTCAATCGAATGTCATCTTAACTCGTTCCGCTCGGGTTGGGGATTGACTCCCCCCCTTTCTTCACTTCGCGTCGTTCTCAACGGAAGAACTCAATCGGAGCTCTTTGAAACCCTGTAACAATTGCTTTCAGTACCGTTCCGCTCGTGCCGGGGACCCGAGCTTCACTCAGTTTCATCGTCCTAGTGGTTTTCACCTGTAAGGAGGGGAAGCTACTTATGAGTGCTGACTTAGGCAGGGAAGAACTCTTTTCACTCTCTAGCATGGGCTTCTTGAGGAACTCCGCAAAGATATTAACTGCCACTCGTTCCAGGGATGGATTTACCCTTCACTACAGTAAGAAGTGCTTGTTAACTTGCTCCGTTAAGCTCGTGCCGGGGTCCCGAGCTTCACTCAGTTGAGAAAGTATTAGTACCCTCGTATGCCGTTCACTTCGCTCCCTCTCGTTCGCTTCGCTCACTCATTTTTTCTGTTCACTTTAGGTTCTCCCTCCCTTACTCTACGGGTGCCCTTTTTCATACACCTCTCGAGACCGTCAAGAACCTACACTGAAGAAATTTTAGGGATCTTTCTCCACAAAGCAAGCCGTACCCTCCATGTCTAATGAGAGCCATCCGAAAACAAAAGGAATGGGCTTCTCTCCCCTTTTGATTCTCCTGATGTTGCAAATGAGATCAAAGGTCAGAAAACTTGCCTCAAGCTGAACCATGAAGTCGGCTTCCAGCTTGGGACTAAAATCAGTCGGTATTATTGATATCAAACAATCATCAAGCCATCGGCTATGAAAATAGCAGGATGGAATGAAATCGTCAAGCCACCTGTTGAATATATCAAGATAGAAGTGGAGAAGGATTCTTGAAAGATTACTACCAAGAAGAGGGGGACGAAAAACGACCTGTTGAACACCTTCAGCATTCAAGATTGGAAGATTGAGGAAAGCGCTCAGAAGATCGAACAAAAAGTCATCCATAAGTGGTCGCAAACGTGCGAGAAGCAAGTGGTGCCGAACCTTCCTCAAGTCGACATCCTCGAAAGATAGATGCCATAGTTCGCTGGATTTTTCAATACAACAAATCACTTGAGATCCTTAGTGTTATTTTTAGAAAAGCCATAAGAGGTGTCCAAGAGCGAGTAATCCATCTGACGAGCCAAGACGATTGCTAACGATTCCAGGATCAGACCATCCGACCTTGTTGGAAGACTATAGGATGCCAAGTCGGGCGAGATGGACCAAAACAGATAATTCGGCTTTCGCACATACGACTTTCCCACAAGGGACATTGGCATATCCACTCGTCGTAAACTAGACAGCTTATAGGAACCGGCTAATAACGAACTTTTGATCGAGCTAATAGGAGCCATTTTCTCTTTCTTCTTGGAGAGTCGATAACCATGCTCCACCTGACATATGAGAGCCGAGCAATCCACAGGAGCGCCTTTAGAAGAAAAGAGATGCGAACGGACCATAGACGAACTGTTTTCGGGCATAAGGTTGATTTTCAAAGGATGAATTTGTGTTCCCTTCGAAATCCTAAGGGCCGTATGAAGATGAAGATGAATTACGATACTGGATAGTTTTGTCATAATGTGATAGCAACCAAACAAACGAGTATGTAATAAACCAACCATGGACAACATCTTCAATCTCTAAGCTGAAAAAAAGGAAAGAAAAGATTAGTCCACTAACCCAGATACTTGAAAAAGCATCCTCCTATTCGTCAGACAACCCAAACAGGACTCACCTTAATGGTATCCATCTTGTGGAACCAAGGGAGGGCACCTGATATCGGCGAACTAACAGGTTCCTCATACGGAATAGGAAATCTACTATCCAATAGTGAGGTGCTGGGAAAAGAAGATTACATCAAGTTCAGATCGGGAGTGCTATCTTATTACACTCCAAACCAATCTCTCGCCCATGAAGGTGGAGATGAACCGGGATAGACAATGATCCTTTGGTAAGGTTCAAAGCTACCAAGGTCCACGACTAAGGCCTTAATCACCAAGAGTAGCCTTACGGTCACTCTCGACAATCCGACGGGGTTCTCGTGCTTGTTTAGAAACTTGACTTGGAATTGCTGCCTCCTCAGTCGCCGGGGAGCTCTCAATCGACGAGGGGCTAGTGCCACGTCCGCTCCCCTCACTTGGTCCAGAATTTACGTATAATAACAATTGAACATCACTTGAACATTGGCTCTTGTCGACGTACATAAGCAAGGTTTTTGCTTTTTTTCTGCTACGGAAATGTGAAGGAAAGCCCGCCGCACCACTCCCCTTCCCCTGCTCCCTGGCTAGGAGGAACAGGGCCTCCCCCTTTGGCTAGAACTGGTCCTGCCCTGGGTACGCTTTACTAATCTCATTGAGGATGGTATGTGTATCGAAGGTATATGATCCGATCATGGGGAAATAGATCTAACATGTCATATCCTATAAGTGCAACCCTTTCAGCAAGTAAATTGAGTGAAGCTCGGGTCCCCGGAACGAGCAGAACGTGAAAGCACTTCTGACAGGGCTGGTAAACTGTCCCATCCGAGGGGTCTCCCCGTACTCCAAAAAGGGAGTGAAAGTGGGTCTGGTTTGGACAGTCCAACGTCTCCGACACTACATGCTCTGCTACACTGTCTATTTGTTGGCAAAGTTCGATCCTCTCCGCTACATCTTCGAGAAGCCCGTTCTAACTGTCCGATTGTCCCCATGTCAGATGATCCCTTATCCAATACGACATCTGATTCGTAACTCAGAAAGCCATCAAAGGCCAGACCCTAGCAGATCATCTTGCGGAGCACCCCTTGCCAGACTACCAGCCTTTGAACACAGGCTTCCCAGACGAGGACATCATGTGCCTTTCAGCAGACCGATCGTTGGACCATGTACTTTGACGGAGCAGTAAACAAGAACGGAAGAGGAGCTGGAGCTATCTTAATTTCCCCCAGAGGTGATCAAGTGCCGGCTGCTACACAGCTAGGATTCCAGTGCACACAGAACATGGTAGAGTACAATGTATCTTTAGACTTCGAATGGCGATCGAACGAGTCAAAGTCCTAGATGTCTACGGCCTCGTCATTTATCAAATCAACGGACGATATCAGACAAAAGACGAGAAGTTGATCCCATATCATAATCATCTGGAAGAATTCATCAAGGAGTTCGATGAAGTCACCTTCCGCTTTGTAACCCGCGAGACGAATCAGTTTGCCGATGCACTGGTTACCTTGGCAGCCTGGCTATTAGTCCCCGAAAGCGGAACCTTAAAGATGGTGATTGAGAAAAGAGAGCAGCCTATTGCTATGCTTTGGAACCTTAAGGGCCGCCCACAGAGAAGAAGCCTTGGTATTATGATATAAGCGATTCCTCGAAGACTTCACAGTCCCGGAAGGTACCACCACCGATCGGAAGACACTGATGCGCCTCATGTGAATTATGACAGGCTTCATCAGATGCAGAGCAAAGGGGGCTTCCTCACATGAAGGTGAGGACTGATACACTTTGTGTTGGATGTCAGTATGGAAAGATGCACAAGCTGCCATTCAAGGAGAGTCAGACGAGATCATCTAATGCTTTAGAGTTGGTGCACTCCGATGTCTTCACTCTTCGCACTCCTTCTTTCACTGGGTTGAGGCATATGGTTACCCTTATTAATGACTACTCCCGCTACACTTGGGTGTATTTTCTCAAGGAAAAGTCAGAGGTCTTTGAGAAGGTTAGTTCAAGTTGCATGTTGAAAATCTGCAAAAGTGCAAAATGAGATGCCTGAGGAGTGATAATGGTGGCGAATACATGTCAAAGGCCTTCACAGATTATTTGAAGAAGTATAGGATTCGCAGGCAGCTTACTTGTCCAGGTACACCTGAGCTGAACGGTGTGGCAGAGAGGAAGAATCGGCATCTTGGTGAGACTATTCGTAGCATGATTCACGCTAAAAACGTGAAGCATGACTTTTTTTTTGGGCCGAGTGCACGCATACGGCGGTGTATGTCCTTAATAGGACTTTCTTGAGGTGACATCACTCTTTTTGAGAAGTTGTTTGGCCACCGACCCGATGTCTCACATCTACGAGTGTTTGGATGCCTTTGCTTCGTGCATGTCTATAGCGATTCTTCTTAGAAGCTAGATAAGAAGTCTCTCAGGTCTATCTTTCTTGGCTATGATGAGGCCAGGAAGGGATGGGAGAGGCGTAGGATTTAGGGATTCGTTTAGCCAGTTCTATTATAGAAGGGTTAGGTTGGACAAGTCCATAGATAGTAGTCGATCCTAGGCTAGGACAATCCGCAGATGAGGGCATGTTTCCCACTTTCCTCTATCGATCATGCTTTCTTATCTTCTATAACCGGGGCTAGCTATCAACAAAGACGTTGCATGGGCTACTACCTTCTGGCAACTAAACTAGATCAATACGTACCCTTCTCTCGCTTTTTTCGTAGTAGGCATAGTTCGCGGCAGCCACGGTATAGTTACGGCTAGCAATTAACGAAAGAGTGAGAGGCAGGGCATATGATCGAGATTCAGGGATGCGGCTAGATACTTTGACTCGAAGGGCTAGATCAGTCCATACCGTTCGGCTACAACTATTGATCGGATGCTTAGATGTCTGGCTACTATCAATAACACCTGCCGGGATAACCGTTAGAAGGCTAGTGCCCATGTCCCGCTTTCGTAAGGCATGGATGAGCGGGAGGCAGCCTAGGAATGGAGATCCTTCTTCTAAGTTGTTGGTGAGTAACCTTTTTGTTCCAAGCTCGGCTAGCAGTAGCCCGGAAAGCGAAGCCTTCAGTTCTTGCGTGATCTAACTAACCAATTTCTTTCTTTAAACAGACAGACGGATACGTAGTGGAATAAGGTGCTGCCACTATACGATAGGTGCGAGTAAGCTAACCTTAGATTATAGGTCAATAAGTGAGACAGAGGTTACTGCGGAAAGGCGAGAAAGCAAGTCCATCAAAAGAAGTCCATTCCATTCTGCTTTCCTTTACTTGGAAGACTAAACCCGCGCCTTACCTAGGGCTGCAAGTAAGGACTTCACATCCGGGGATTGGACAGCAAAGATTGGAACCAGTAAAGCGGAAAGTTGGATTGACCGGGTGGAAGATAGTCAAAGGTTGACTTTACATAAGCAGAGGATTCAATCCGGGCATATGGCTAGATGCCGACTCGATAGACTATGTAGATATTATGGATCTCCATAAGAAATCGCTCTAACAAAGACTGATGATTTGGCATTGTTAGTTGACAAGTACGAGTACCATATAAGGATAAGGCTTATAAGGAAGTCCCATCAAGTTGGATCTGACCGAGGTCTTGAACTCAATGATGCCTAAAGCTATACAAATGCCAGTTTTAGGTCCCGTGATGGGAAGAGCAGAGAAAGAACTTCTTTGCTTCGAACCTAAGCTAATAAAGAACCCTAGAAAGAGTGCTAGCACCAACCAGGGATAGGAGTAGCACCAAGAAAAAGGGCTTAAACCTGCCTATCGAGACGGGGACTGGACTTGGTACCCGGTGTGCTCGGGCTTCTTTAGAGGTGATGGAAATCCCTCGCTCTCTTCACTTTCATCCTTCCTGTCCTAAAGCAGGAAAGAAATCCCTATTCTCAAAATGGGATATTCAGAGAAGATTGCCTTTATGTATCAAAAAGAGGATATTACTGATTTTGTTTATAGTCTTTTGAGCTGTAGACCATACAAATGAGGATCTCCTAAATTGAGAATCCACCCTCATTTTGAGCTGGACGCGAATCAGCACTTACTGATGCAAGAATGAAACCGGGCTCACTTCAATGCCAAAAAGACGAGTAATAGGTAGAGGAGGCGTTACTGGTATCATGAACGGGAGCAAAGGTAAGAGAAAAAAGCCCCATCTCAAGTAAGGGAAAAAGCATGGCATAGGTAGTTCATACTTGCTGACTTGTGTGAGCCAAGGGATGAGCGCAAACTAAGAAAGCCTATAGAACAAGCAACGGCAAGTACAATGCAGGCAGCGCTAGCGCGAAAGACGTTGCTTGCTATAAATAGGCGCCTTGCATAAAGTTCATAAGGTTGATTGCCTACCCCTATCACTCTGTTCGCTGCCCCCTGCAACGCGGATCCCTCGACTGCGGAATCTAACCTCCTGCCATAAAGGAAGGAGTTGATCGGGTTCAGTAGCCCGCCCTAAAAGGTAGGTAGGCGGGCTTTGTGAATGCCTTACCGTAGCCTTCCTGATGAAGAAGGTATAAGCCCTACTGAGTGGAGGGCTAGCCTTGAGTTCCAAATAGTTATTACCTTCTCTTTCTTTCCCGCCTCACCCGAACCATTATTGATACGATGCAGCTGACTGATTCTTGGAAGGCCTCCAGACTCTTTTTCCTTAAGCCCTACGAGGTCGAACAGGGGTGCTAGCTATGGTCGGGTCGACTGCGGAGAGCCACTGAACTTCATTCTTTCCTCCGGTTTGAAACCAATCCTTATTGCCTGTCCTTCCAGTCGAGCGCCCAAAGGCCCTTATCCCGGCTTTGAAAGGCGAGGACCAGCTCATGAAAGAATCGAGGGAGAAAGCACTTGCAGAATGAAACGTCGTTCCTCAGGCTATCAAGTCCAGTTCCGCAGGCGTTAAGTGATGAAGATAACTTTACCATTTTCATTTCGCACATGATGGGGAGTCATGTGTATTCCGAACCACTTTTCTAAAGTAATTCGTTTTCTCCAGTTCCCGTAAAGAATAAACATTCGAAAAACTCATGATTTTGAGGTCGATGAGGGATTTGAATGTGCACGCGCATCGATTTGTGTGATTTTGCTTTTAGTTTCTAGGCCAGTCATTGAGGAAGTGCCATTGCATGCATAGTCCTACTTCTTCCAAGCTCTGATCCTTTGGATAGAGAGTTTGTTGACCTCGCAAGTACCGTTGACGGATCTTTGATCCTAAGTATATCGAAGGCGAGTGTACCGCGACACCCCCCTCGTGCATCAGTGCGTGCTGCTTCTTTGTTGATTTCAGTTTGCATCTTATTAGTTTAGTGTGGTTTTCTTCTTTTCCATAGAGGCCCGTAGTGTATGGTAGAATCTGATTCTAGGATGGCTAGAGACGGGGAGAACTCTATTAGGGGCCGAATCAGTTAATAATCCAATTTGTCAGGAAGATGAAGAAATTCTTTTGAGGAAGTTGCTACTTCCCTTCCGACTAAGGATCTAAAAAAGCTATTTTAAGACGAAAAAAAAGGTAGTTTTCTTGCTGCATCCGTTTTCTTGCTGGTAGTGAATACTTGAGCAAGAAAACGGATGTGCTACCGCACAACTTCGCGCTAGCGCTCACTCCGCCGTGCCGGGTAAGGTGGTGTTCACCATTCGAGAAAGAGCCCTACAATCTCGTTTTTTGTGACCGAAAGAGTGAACTGAAGGAAAGAGACTGGGTGTGGTCGATGAGTTGATAGCCCCCGTCCAAACAAAGAAAGAATGACCTTTACTATTTAACCCCCAGAGTTCGTTAGCTGGGGAAGCTAGCTTGTGTGACGGAACTATACTTCATTGCGCGCCGCTCCTTCTCGTCATAGAGGTCTCTTCTTTCTGATTCCATTGCTAAAGGTTCAATTTGGAGGGTCAGTTGGTTCGGAGACAAAGTCAGGTCCCATTGAGCCGGTCATTTGGACTCTCAAGTTGGCTTCGAGCCCCGGGCCAAAAACTGCTCATCTATGGCCGCCTTCACAGCGATCCGCTTCTTGATCTGAGTGGGAAAAGTCTTCCCAGATGTGACTAGAGAATAGCCCAAAATAGGCATGTCGGCATCAGCTGAGGAAAGGGTTGGCTTACAACAAAGGGCCTTACCGAAGTCGCTTCCTCTTGCTTTATAGCCAGCCGGGTGAGCTCACTTCCTAGTTTTGGTCTCGCTACGTCTCTTTCCTTTGGCCGGCTTCGTCTGCCTTTCTCCCACTCATGGGACTTTTCATCTAGCTTAAAGCTAGTTTTGTCGACTTTCCTCATTAACAGCGGGATCTCCTTCCAAGATATTATATTCCACTCGCCAACAGCCTCCCGTAATAATAATAATAAATAAAAGTATACGTAAGTCGCATCCTCTCCTTACCGCTACGTAGGTCCTTCGTTTAGGTCGAGCCCTCTAAAGCGCCTCTTATGACTTTATGCCAATTGTGTAGGGCTTGATGCAGATGTGGAAGCTAAGCATGAGCTAAGGAAAATCCCAGTGTTCAGGCTTGGAAGTTAGAGAAATCCCAGATTGATAGCGAAGACTAGGGGGGCGGCTACTCCATGGTGTCTGGAAGAGATTCATTCAGATAGGGACGACAGGCAGCGACTCAGACAGAGTGACAGAATAATCAGCAAATCCGTCTCTTTCTTAGACAACAGCTTTCGCGCGTCGCCAAGGTCCAATGTTAGGATACGTCCAGCTCGCCTTGTTCCGTCCACTAAGCCCATTAATTGGTCCGGTGAGACACATAGTTTCGCCTTAGAATAAGATGATTCCGGTGATGGAAGGTGACACGGCTTCCACCATGACGTTGGCTTCAATGTCAGGTCCTTTGAATGAGACCCAGGCTGATCCCTGGACTGGCACGTTTCCGCAACTGCCCACCCCACAAAGGAAAGGTAGGAAAAACTAGATCTTCCCTGGTCGTTCGCGTCGTCCGTCGTCCTGTGGTCATCATGGTTGTTCCTAATTGGACAGCCGGTCGTTCATTTCCACTTCTCGCATCACTTCCCAGGGCCGTAGCCGGTGTTCCTGAATGGTATGTTTGCTTTGGCAAGGAAACTAATGTGACAAGACAAGCGTCAAGAACTAAACTAAGAGAAAATAACGTCTTTATTTTATAAAACACTAGATGTTGAAGACTCGAGGGACATCGTCGATCAACTCAAAAATGGAAAAACCCGTGTTTTTGCCCACGGAGTGGTAGTTCGGACGCATATCACCTAGAAAAGGTGCATGGTTGCCTCCCCTCCACCTGTCATGGGTTGCTGTTATTCCTGTTCTTTCGTCTAAGTATGGTACCGAAGGCGAGCTGTGAGTGAGTCGGTATTAGGTGCTTCACACTGACTCCACTCTTTCCTGGGGCAGTCTCGCTTGATTTGATCCGTACCTCCGTGAGAATGTTAAGATGAAAAGATCCCTATAGGCTTCTTGCTAGCTTGACAGCTAAGGCAGCAAGGGCAGTGACTATAGAGAAAAGCAGTTCAGCAAGGCAGGTGATCACGCCAAAGCAAAGGAGGAAGGGCTTATCCGCTTGAGAGCTCGGGTCGGGTGAGGTTATGGATAAAGAAAGTCAGTAGTTCGAGTTGGAAGCAAAAGCGCAAGTAAGCAAGGAGAGCAGACGAGTGAGGGTAAAATCCCCGAACGAAGGTACATGGATTCGAGCCAACCGTTCACTTCCTCTAACGAGCGAGTCAACTTCGTTCACCACTTACTACGTTCTTTCAGAACAGCCGATTCCCTGAAAGCAAATTATGGAATAGCGCTAGCTAACAAGTAAACGAGTGAATGTTGCGTAAGTGAACGGAATGCTGTTGGCATGTTCGAGCTAAGCAAGCAAGTAAACTACTTCTCTTCGTTGCGTAGGCGAAGTGAGTTGGCTGTTTCGAGCTAGGGCTAAGTGAGCTAGAAGTGAGCCAAGCTGGAGTTCTTGTTCGAGTGAGCCGGGTAGTAAGTAGTTCGTAGGCTAAGTGAAGGGGAAGCTACGGCTGATCGAAAAGCGAAGATAGGCGCATAGTTCAGTGATCTACGGCCGAAAGAGGGAACTCGGAGAGGTCCCGATCAGGTTGTTTTAACAAGCGAGGAGAAGTGAACGATAACTACAGTTCGAGTAAGAGGGTAAGCAAGCAGGCCGAGTTATGTAATAGAACTACTAATCAGTCTTCTCATCTTTAAGCCAGCTAATTCCTAACAAGCTACGCACCTTCTTGTGCTTCCAGCCAAGTAAGGTACCGCAGTTGCTGTTGTTGAGTGAAACAAATGGTAGTCAGATAATAGGCGGATGGAGGGCCTATTCTGGACCAATAAAAAACCATAATACCGATGCGCTGACATTGTTATGAATGAGTTTATGTCTTAAGAGAGCTAGTAGTTATGAGTTCGTAGCTAAAGTCAAACTGGAGCTAGGAACGTAGCAGTGAACGGACGGGTAAACGAGTGAGCTTAGCCCGTAGCCGGGTAGGGAACTGTTGTTGCAGTAGTTGCTTAGGCCGGGTAAACTTAGGCTTAGGAAAAGGATTTGATCCTTTTACTGAAAATAGTGGATGTTGTCTTTTCTTTTCTCTTTTGGTTGGTCTAGTCTACCTGCCCTTACTCTACGGACCTTTATTCTTCTCACCTTGTCCCACTCGGAAAATGTTCTTTACAATATACAGTGATTGTCCAACGGCTACAACAGGAATTTACCTGTGAAACAATAGTCATAGCCAAGGAGTCACACAAAGAAGGCGGCGAGCACCTTCACATAGGCATCAAAAACAAGGGCGCAAGCAGGCACACCGCCGCCAAGTTGATTCGCTCACTCTTTCCAGAATGGGAAGGAAGGGCGAGGTAGTCCTCTTTTTACTGAGTGAGAGTTAGGAGTTCGAGCTCTAGTTGATGAGTGACTCCTGCCGGGTTGCTTCGGTGAAGAATCAATCTCCCTCTTTGGTTTCAATTACTTTAAAGCTCTTTCGAGTAAGGATGGTACCGAAGGTTGAAGTGATTCACGTGCCTAAATGCAGTGGAGTGACTTCCTAATTTCTCATCGTTCATGACTAACAGTATGATAATTTACTTCCCTGCCCGTTTTCCTGAAATGCCTTTACTAATGGCGCTATTCCACGTGTTCGTTTCGGTTCAAAGAATGAGTTGAGTTCTCCAATTTTGTTTATATTTCTAGACTCGTTCTTCCACGATGGGGATCACTCGTGGATGGTTCTTTATCCTCCTTTGACGGGTTGAATCTCGTAATTAGTTAAGCGCTAAAGCAATGAAGCTATCCCGGTATCGATCCCTCTAGCTTTGGAGTGAGATCCATTCCTCCCTGTTGGGTTCAGAAAGAAAAGAGTGCATTTCGTTCCAAGTTTTCTTGAATGACTTTAAAGCTTGAGGGTTCCACTGCGGTGGAAAGACTCCCCTTCGGTTATTCCTGTTCTTGGGGCTAAGGATGTCCCCGAAAGTGATGGATGTCCTTTGGCTTAAGAGAGGTAGGGCAGTTCGGACAGTGAAGAATTGAAGTGCGTAGATCATCTCCTCACGAAAGGTCTCTTTGGACCGGCCAATGTGACCCAAGCCCTAAGGTTCCTAATGTCCTCCGTGTTTGGAGGCGAAGGTGGCTTGATTGTCGCCAGCGCTGTCCGATTCGGTGAAAAGAAAGAATCATGGGAATACCTACTATGTGAAGGGAAGCGCATCGGTCTTTCTTTTTTTTGCGGATAGAAAGAAAGATCGGAAACCGTCGGAAAGAGGGATAGGCGGGAAGGAAGAAAGGAAAGAGGATCAATTGATAAGCACTAAAAAGGAGATCAGTGGGGTTAGGTATAACACTGTGTTCAGTAAATCAGTCGAGTGGACATCAAATTAGAATTCAGAATTTTGTTTAGTTTGCTTCGACACGGCCTAAGAGAACAAGCAAAGGAAAGGGAAGTAGTGGGGGTGGGGTTATTCAGCAGTTTCTCATGCTTAGACAATTACTAAGTAAGCAGAGGCACTTTTCTTCAAATCCTTGTGTCAGTGGCGTTATACGCGATGTGGCGAAAAAGACTGATTCGACGAGATCTGACATGCCTGCATTAAGATTTCAAAAGTGTCGTCTACTTCAAGGAAATGTTCGGAACAGAGAACTTTCTCTAATACAACGCCGCATTCTCAGAAGATTGAGGAACAAGAGGAGATCCATTAAAAGAAATCTTTCTCTTAGAGAAAATCTAAACAGTAACATCAAATCACAAACTACACGAAAGTTGCCCCTTTATTATGGGGATTTACCCATAAGGGATATGCACAGAGGAAGAGAACGAACTTCATATATCCCTTTTCTACTCAATCAAGAAACAAGATCGGATGTGATTCCGGTTCGTCTCCATTTTAGTAACACTCTTCCTCAAGCAAGGCAGCCGATAAGTCATCGAAGGGTTTGTGTGAATAATGGACTGGTAAGCATTACTCATTTCAAAGTTTCCCACGGTGATCTAATATCTTTTCAAGAAAATGAGGCCGGTGAAGAAATAAGGAGATCTTTCTATATCGACATATCAGTTGGGAAAATCATAGGCAAATTCTTGCCGGTTAGAATGTGGAGAAGAACCAAAATAGAATGGTTCCGCCTACTCAAAACTCTGAGGGGGTGCCGCCTACTACTCAAATCCCGGTTTTTGCAAGAGTTGCATTCTTCTATGCAAGAAGAAGACTTAGAAAGAACAAAGAAGTTTGGATCCGCAAAAGTATGCTTAGGCAGTTCCTTCGCTGAACACAACAGAATGAAGAGGAATTTGTTTCATTTCAAATACTTCTTCTTATCGAAGAGAAGAAAAGGTCAAAACCGAAATCTTCCTACTCGAACAATAAGTCCTTTTGTTTACAAGTCTTCTTTATATAGTAATTCGACCTATTGCTCCGGATCCCCGTTTACTAGGAAGATAAGAATCAAAAGGATCGAACTACCTACTCATTATTCGGAGGTGAATCATAGAACACCAAAAGCTGTAGTATCTTATGGACCTAACATAGGTCACATCCCTCACGACATAAGATTGAAAGATCCAAACCTTCCTCTTCGGAGCGGAAACGGATATGGCCAAAACATATAAGAAAAGATCGAAGTAGTCGCTCATAGGGACATCTCTATCCGGATAGAGGATAGTCTAGATCGATTCATATATATAGATATATATATCTAGGAAAAAGTGCACATTTTGACTACTACTTGAATTCATTTTTTCCGATTGATTGCATTTTTTTACTACTACAACTACTATTTCTTATACTTTACTTAAAGCAAGGAAACATCGTTTTTCCATTTTGTTTTACTTAATTGGTCGGAGCGTAGACGAGCGAGCAGAGCCCAGGAAAAGAGGTCAGACCGTTATAGAGCAGTCTTCTACTTCTAGTCGACTGCTGACCTGAGAGAAGGCAGTCTCTCTCGGGAAACATAGCCAAATTTCTCTTCTTTCTTTTCAAACGGGTAACATAGGCACTGTTAAGCCATTATCTAAAGTAAAAAAACAGAAATGAATGCAGTTCTATCTAATTCTACTCTTCGAAGATATGTTTTATTAACCTTGTCTCATGTGGAAAGTCCGTTTTTGGATAAAGATGAAATAGTTTCTCGTTTACGAAAGGCGTTCACTTGTCAAACAATCTTGGTTGGGGAGGGTAAGGGCGAGTCTGGTGGCTTTCACATGAATTTTGGTATTTTGAATTCAACAGCTAGCAAAAACACGGCCACTAGTCAATTGCGGTCTCTTTTCCCGGAGTTCGAGGGGAAAGAGCTCGACGTCTCTTTTCACCGTTTCTGGTCATCCATTTGTACATATGTAACGAAAAAGGATCCTGATGTCTATGTATGGGGCGACCAGAGGGAAAAGATCTTGAAAATAGTGGATTCGAGACGCCAGCGCAAGAGGACGAATCCCACTTTAGCTAAGGAGCATGTGGCTCATGTCTTAGAGGAGAAAAAAGATTGGATTGACGTCTTTGATGACCCTATTCTCACGCAAGAAAACCTTACCAATTATATGTCCATGCGTAGCACCTTTTATGATCTCCGAGTACAAAAAAGCGAAGAATAGAGATTGGATAAAATCTTTACACGATGACTTATCTGATCATGATCATCTAGTACACCCTGAGATTTTTGGTTCTAAGAGCATGAGTATGTGGGACTTCTTAGGTAACCCATAAAGGCCTGTGGAGCTAAGAAAGCAAAATAGACTTTCTGACTTTATGTCCTGTGGAGCTAAGGGTTAAGGTTTTGCTGATCCATTCCCTGGAAGTAATACGAACGTCGCTGGTCGCCCTTAAGGATACAGGAGTATAGTATATTGTATAGCCCTTTATATATAAGTAACCCAAGCCAAGCAATATGGGTTAGGTTGACGGGGTTTTCGGTAAAAGGAAAATACAACCCTAAAAGTTTCAAACATCGTCTATTATACCCGCGCTATATTGCCGTGGAGTATAGTAGGAAGGCCATTAAGTTTGTATTCATTCCCTAAACGACTGAACGAGCTATAGTTTCACCCTAATACGTCCTTAAGGACTAGTTCATACGGTTAGAATCATCGTCCTTATAGATCATTACTCCTTTTTTTTTGAACGGGGAAGCACAGAGGCCTATTGACTCAAGCGTTCACTGACGTGCATGTAGATAGATTGGCCAAAGTATATAAAACTTCTCTTATAGTCAACAGAAAATACTACGAATCTTTTCTTTACGGTGAACACAGGTTTGAATCGGCTTTAGCAGGAGCGATAATGAGACCAGCGGGAAGTCAAAGTCAGGCAGGCAGAGAGCATCTTTAGTAGAAAAAGGGTGAATGAACATGATAACCCACTGACCCACATATAAACTTAAAAGAGAAAAAGGAATTCCTAAAACCATGAGCAGACAACCATAAGAGTTCATAGACACGACAAAATAGACTACCATCATTCCAGCACATAATGAATTTTATTCAAATATAACCAAAAGAAACTCAACAAACAACCCAGATGCCCAAAACTAGAGTAGAACACTTACATTACTTGGTATTGTACAGTCGGATCTATATCACAGATTTGAGTATAGCTCGCCACAGCTTTATTGGAATCGATGGAGCAAGAGCGATGGCGATATGTATCCTTCACTACTAAAGCAAAAAAATGAAAAAAAGAAATAAAAAAAAGAGTGAGAAAAAGGTAAATTACACTAAAATACCTTCAACTATCATTGATTTGCACTAAAACACTCTCAAGTTTTTCATTACAGCAAATACCTTAAACTATGGTTTAAGGTATTTTTTCCACCCTCAAAGGTAGCACTTAGGTATTTTACTGTAAAAAAAAACTTTAAGGTATTCTTGTGAAAAACGAGATAGCTTGGGGTATTTTAGAGTAATTTACCCCCAAAAATGGGAATATTGTTTCGAGGTCCCTAAGAAAAAAGACGGCAGGCCTCGGTTCATGGGGTTTAACAGGTTGGGCAAAAGTATCTAATATATACTTTTCATGTTTTTAGGTCTCTAGCCTTTTTTTTAAGTCTTTGACCATTTTATTAAATACCCATAATGCCCTTCTTTGTCCCCTATAAGCCTCTATGCGTGCGACAGATCAATCGATCAAAGATTCAAACTATCGTTGGAAACGGCTACACATAGCCCATTAACTACTACGTTAACTGCTACACATAGCTATATGAGTAGTTAACAAAGAAGGGTATTATGAGTATTTAATAAATGGTCTAAAAATAAGGACATGAAAACATGAAAACATGAAAAGTAAGTATTAGAAACTTGTGCCCAATTTTAAAAAATTGAAAAGTATGTATTAGCCCCTTGAAGTAAAAAAAAATTGCAAGTATAAAATATCCTCATGAAGAAATAATTGTCCATATAAAAGAATTGGATGATAGAATATATAATCTGATAGATTTAGTAACATATCATAATTTAGCTTATTAATAGTATATGAAAGGAACTGGTTTTGGCACTAAAGCACTGAAATGTACCGCAACATCAAAGATTACTTAATAAAAAGCCTTGCAAAATTAATTTCATTTAACAGCAAAACTAAAATTGGAATCACTGAACCCTCGGACAAGAATATTCAGGACATATTATCCCTTGCAATAAAAATTAGACAGTTCTTGGCACTAACTTCAACATTTTCGTCCTTTTTCTTTGATGTGATGGCGGCGGCAGTGGTGCTCTGCTCTGCTTTTTTCTGAGCCCGAATAAGTGCACGCCGAGCCCTTGGCCTCATTTCCCTTACTTTTCGAGCAGGCATTTCATATGGCTCTAGGGGACCATCATGAAATGGATGCTCACTTCCTGCAAATATCCTCAGCTTGCGATCGCAATCCTGCAGAACAATACAGAATAAGTAGTGAGTACAAGAGTTTGAGATTTCAAGCTCAGGAAGTGATGGCTATCCAACATGTATTTAGTATGAAGTTGGCTTTCCGTATGCGCTCTGGTAAACATTGAATTAGTTGTTAACAGGATAATTATAGTTTTTAACCTTATATAATGTTTTAAATTTTAAAGAAAAGTATATCCCTATACAAAGATCATGACTAAAAAATGGTACACCTTTGAATGGCTTGTATGCCAATAAAATGCAAAGATGGATTAATGTACTGTCTATGATCAAGTCTAATTGCAAATTTTCAAATTGCAAATTTTCAAGTGGGATGTGGAGTTCGCATCATAGTAATAGAAACATGCTTGCATGGATGTAGCTCCAAAATGCAATTAATGTTCATAAGCAATAACTGTTGATTAATTTCATAGCTGCTATTAGAGTTCAAAGTCTAGAAATAAGTCGGTGGATTGGAAGATGTTAAAGGAACGTAATTTGTCCGGAAAAGAGTGACTCGGAAAGATTTCTATCTGACAAGTAATATATTATGCGTCACAACAAATCTATTCTATTGTCTGTCCAAGTTCCCTTCTGTGGTAATGTTACTATGAGAGATGAAAGACTGCAAGTGTTCTAGAAGCCACACTGAAGCCCCAAACGACTCGCAGACCCTACTATGGATGCCATCATATCTTTGAAGAAACTATGTTTCCAATTTGTGCTATAAAAATATAGTAATTATGGATTAGTTAATAAACTGGAGCTATAACCAACGCCATGTATTCCTTATTAATGTTAGGAATTACAGAACCAGCCAAGATAAGAGTTAATTTGAAAGAAAAAAATTATCCTACCTGTGAGACATGATTAAAGTAGAATAGGATCGGGTACATGTCTTTCTTTACATACTTCTGTGCAAGGTTCGATAGCTTCTTATGATTAAAGTGGATTATTTCGGCAGCTTTGGCTGAAGCGTACAGTCTTTGTATCTTCCAACACAGTTTTTTTTTATTTTTCTACCATTTCATCTTTCAGTAACTCATGTTCCGAAGATGGCAGCAAGCCTACTCTATTGAATCCCTTGTTTCACTTTATAAAGATCCTATAATATTTCAACATCCTTTGTTACCCTGGAATCCTAGGTTGTTACCAAATGGGTTCAGCTATGAAGCAATTCTTGAATATATAAGTTTGCTGAATCTGCATATACTAAAGACTAATCAAATATTCATGACAAATAACTAACAAGCAACCTGCTTATTTTGTTCCCACATGATGAAAATCTGGGCCCATAACTCCTTTCAATCAACAGTTTGTGGAAGGCTTATTTTCTAACAACCCACGCTTGCAAGGCATCTGATGCAGGGTAGATTTTCACTTGCTAATACAATTTGAAGTCCGCATCCACATCAGTGAGTGTTCTCTGGTTAGGTCTCCACTGTGGGGTAGAGATACAGTTCTAGTTCAGATTGCAAAGGCGCTATACCATCCTACCGTACAAACGCTAAGCTGCATGCTTAAAGATTGTGGGTCCATCCTTGTCTTTAATATATTAAATTTTTGGTAAGGACAAGAGCAGAAAACTACATGTTCGTATAATACATATTATAAATTGACCGACTAAGATAAGAAAAAAATCTTTACTTACAGGACCAGATAATAGTTGTGCTTTTTGATAGTCAGATAGGAGTTGGGTTGCAAATGATAATGTGTTTGCTGAATATTTAGGAAAGAAAAATAACAAAAACCAATAAAACTCACATCACGTAATTTGTTTCTGGGAAGCATACGTAAGACGGCTTTACGGATAACTTCGGTTGGGTCCTTTGCAAGCTGGTCTTTCAAGCTTCTTTCTTTTAGATGACCGATATAACTATCAAATGGACAAAGAACTAAGTAAATTAACTGCAATCATGGTAATCAAGGGAAAAAAAGTTTTTCTTCTCCCTTTTGCTCAACACTTACCCAGTATGCCAGTGATAAAATTTATCGGTCATTTTTCTGCCGGTCACTGAAATGTCTTTTGCATTGAGCACAACGCACATATCTCCGTCCTCACGATATGGTGTGTATGTTGGTTTATCCTTGCCTTGAACAACTGTTGCTATTTGAGATGCCAATCTTCCGAGAACCTTACCAAAGTGAAAATTTCCAGATTACTTTGTATTCTTTCCAGATACTTGATAAAATATGATTAGGATATGAAGTCTCAAAATGATAATGTATATTATACTCAACCTGCCCTTTTGCATCAAATACTCGCCAGCGAAAGCCCTCCAAGTTGATTCTTCTAAGTCCCGCAAGCGCTTTCTGCATAATGGTCGATATAGTTTGATTCAGGTTCATCGTAATGAAAAATTGATGATATGTTGGGAACAAATTGGTTGAAAACAAAATAGATGCATCCAGTGATCTTTACTAGCAAAAAATTACCATGCTGCTGTAAAGATCAAGGCATGTCTATGAAAAATATAATTTATGATATTACATTAAATAGAATATTATTTTGTAAAGTTACCGTGGGTCAGTTTCGCAAGCAAAAAATGATGAGAAAGTTGATGTGTCTTCAGATTTGGCAAATTCTTACAACAAGACTATTGAAAATATGCTAATGCTGTAAAGAGTTCCAGGTTTGGAGAAACTTTAAGGTTGCTACAATAAAAGATAAACCACAAGATGTTACTTTAATGAGAGATTTGAGTTTTCTCTAACAGAAAGGATGGACAAGGAAAAATGGCAATGAGAGCAATTGAATTCTTAACGTTAACGATTGTGAGATATACGAGAATATATTAATAAGAATGTTTATTCATCACTAATTGTATGCCTCCTTATTGAATGTGATGCACTAGATAATTTTATTAGCTTCACCCTCCATTGAGACTTTTTTTCACTCTAGGAGAATTTTGAGCAATGGTCCTTTTTTGGATTAATTAGCTTGGTGTGGCCAATAGCAATACCACTTGGGGTTTTATATGTTAAAGTGTATGCACTATTGTTGAATATAATTTCCTCAATAAAAAAGTGCATCCTACTTAAGGAATGGTGGTTGGTTGATGCTTTCCACGGTCAATCTCCTAGAGGGCCTTTCCAATTTAAAGTTGTGTTTCAATGCTGGACCATTATGCTAAGGCCATGTTTGGATAGTTAGGACTAAAATTCATAGAATTTAATTTGAGATTAGAATATTCCGGAATGCACTTGCATTCATTTTGGGTGAAAATATAGGGGTTTTCAAACTTGAATGAGTGTTTAGATAGTTTGGGATAAGGATATTCATTTTTTTATTTTTCCTTAAAATGGCCAAATAAATTGTCCGATTCTTTTTTTAACTGCTACATGAACAATTTAAAACCCGTATTTCCAGCATCAAAATGTGTAAAACGCGAGACCACCGCATCTCACTCTCAAAAAGTCATAACAACAAACGCTCACCAAATCAAAGAACCCCGCTCTTCTTCTCACTAACACCACCTTGCATTCACTAGACACCCATGGCCTCATCATTGGCGATCTCGGAACCCAACGGCTTTCCGTGGGCCCCATCTCCATCACCCACCACCACCATCACCACTGCCCAAAAACATGCTCACAAATCCTACCCCGACTACAGCCCGCCCCTCATGGCCATGGAAGCAGTCATCGGCACCTCGTTCCTCATCGTCCTCTACGCCCGGGTCGTCTCCCGACACATCCTTTGCCGCTGGCGACGATACCGACGCTGGCGGCGCCGCAGGCGTCGGTATCCTCTTCATCTCCACCTCCCCCTCCGCCGGCGACGGAGACCTGAAGTCCCTTCCCCGCAACACCAACGACTTCTCACTTGACCCCTCCACTGACTCTTCCCCTACGGCCTCAACGATTCCACCATCAGATCCCTCTCCCTCTTCTCCTCCCTCAAGCCCTCCCTCGACACACGCGATTGTCGTTTACTTGCTCGAGTTCGAGCACGGCGACTCGCTGCGGACGCTCCCCCTCTGCTCTCACGCCTTCCACATCGATTGCATCGACGTCTAGCTCCGATCGCACGCTACATGTCCCCTTTGATGTGCCGGCATCTTTGTCCCCATGCGAGCCTCTCAGATCCGGCCCAGATTCGACGATCTCATCTTCGCTCCGCCATTAGAACCTTAAAAGAGAGTTGCAGAAGGAAATGGCTAAGGATTTTTGGGTATAAAGACCCGAAAGATTTTTGAGAAGGGAAAGGGAAATTGAGTCTTACTCGATTTTTTCTATTCAGGGATATGGCCAAAGTAGATGGATTTTCCCCTCTGGATCAAAGATAAAAAAAAACCCATCCAAATAGCCTTTTCGCATGATTGGATCAATCCGGCGCGAAAATGGCATACGAGCTTTTTTCAATGGGATAAATTCTATCCAAACAAGACTTAAAGGGAAAAGTTTTAGCTTAAACCATGCACCAATAAGAGAAAGAGTGTGCCCAAGAGCATATTAGCATTTTCTGAGTATTCTCTTGTTCAGGTTAACCAACGATTAGAGTGGACGTCTGTAGTAAAAAAATTGACCAAAGAAAGAACGTCGTCCAAGTAAGCTCAACAAGATGTATGACAAAAGGAAACAAAGAGAAGAACAACAGTAAGACTTAAAGGAAGAAGGAGAAAGGGAGAGAAAATGATCAGATGGAGCCTAAGCTGGTTAACGTAAAAACTAAAAATCACCGGTTACCGAAATATTAGGACATACAGTTCTATATACATGTCACATTAAAACACAACCAACATCATGCACGTTAAGCACTCCG
The DNA here is from genome assembly GCA_030015575.1 of Agapanthus africanus. Classification (NCBI taxonomy): domain Eukaryota; kingdom Viridiplantae; phylum Streptophyta; class Magnoliopsida; order Asparagales; family Amaryllidaceae; genus Agapanthus; species Agapanthus africanus. The sequence goes on along the minus strand of JASDDO010000150.1, from coordinate 4,310,821 downwards.
ACCACTTAAAACTATTTATAATAGAAGGCAAAAGTTATGAGAAGAATGCTCTCTGGTTTTTCTAGATCCAAAGAGAAAAATCCGTGTGACTATATATAATAAATTATCGTTACATAGTTACAGATTTACAATCTCTTGGATATTGTTTGTTACATATTTGTTCTTATTTCATATGATTCTGTAAACCACTTTCTGATATCCTAACATCTCCCCTCAAACCTAACGGCAGTGCAACGATGTTGAGTTTGGAACGTAAGGCCGAGAATCGTGATCCAACTAGAGGTTTTGTGAATATGCCAGCAATCTGATCAATGGTCCGCAAATATCGAACACCAAGATCTCGCCGAGTAACTTTATCACGTACAAAGTGGAAATCGACTTCGACGTGCTTAGTTCGAGCATGGAAAATTGGGTTTGCGGTGAAATATGTAGTATAGAGTGTTTTTCGTCACCCTATTGAGATAGAAAGGTACGCGCTTGTCGGGCGTATACAGATTCCTCTTGTCTACAGTAAGCTGGGGTTTATTGATTATGGGGATCCGAATTTCCAGCAGCCGCGGCTAAGCTGTCATTAATTAGCCCTCGTCTTTGGAGTGCGAGAACCACCGATTAACGAGTAAAACTGGTCATGTAAACTCAATGTGCAGCGTGTATGTTGTGTTTTGAAAATGTTTTGGGCGTATCGGGGATCTCGCAGAGTTTACGGGGGTCCCGCTACCCGAATAGCAGGCTGAGGTCAAGGGGCCAGCAGCCCCCTTGCAAGGTGCAGGCGCTAGGCGCCAGCGGTTCACACGCCCGGCGCACAGGCGCTATGCGCCAACAAAGAAAGTGGCTTAG